>VDFB02255114.1:0-45156 GCA_007258455.2 Sequoia sempervirens
TGGTGTTGATTCCAGAAAAGATTCTTGACACTAGAGAGCATTCCTTGAGAAGAAGAACAATCAAGGAGTACTTGGTTAGATGGAGGAACTTGCCTATTGAAGATGCCACGTGGGAAGAACATATTTTGTTGCATCCATCTTTACGGTTGCTTGAGGACAAACAATCTCGAGGAGGGCGGACTGTAATGTCCCCTTCTCATCAGTGATCAACTCAGTTACTCATCAGCCTATTCCGGAGGCCCGTAGGCTCGTTGATGTAAAATTAGGGTTTCCTTGTTTGGAGGTTTGAGGCATTTTTCTGGGTGTTTACTATTTATAGTAAATACTATTTTTAGCAGTGGCCCTGTTGGCAGTGCTTCAGTGTGTTCTATTCTTGTTGGAGCAGTTGGTATTTTTGATGCAAGCTTCAATATGCAGTATTTATTGGCATGTTTCTTAATACAAGACAATGTTCTATTTTCCAGTTGACCCCTTGGCCTAGTGAAATCACTTTATGTTGTTTTAAAAGGTGGGAGATTGAGGATATGCCTTCATGAGGGAGTTAATATTTAAAAAAAAAAAAGTTTAATGTTGCCTTGTTATGGGACGCCACCCTTGAAGGAATATGTATTTTGGAAAATTGAAGAGTCATCTGTGTCTTTTGGCGTGCCTTGAAGGGAATTTGAGGAGTTTTTCCTTTTCTATAAAATTAAAGCTTTGCTCCAGCATTGAGGTATCCAATGTTTATGCTAAAGTTATGTTGTCGAATTGATTACTCAATTTGCACTTCGAGGAATGCTGACCTCCTAGTACCCATCAAATTTCGTGTTTGCAAGATAACACCTAGTTGGTTTTCAGATTGCTTCTCAAATCAGACTAGCAGACATAGCTTCAAAGTGGTAAATTTTGATGTGATTTCCAGTTTTCAAGTTGCTGGTTTCTACATAGCTGAAAGTCATTTTTGTTTCCAGCTTCTTGTACGATTTTTATTTGGTTTTGGGCATTCAAGAATATCAATGCTATGGTGATGGTGACCCTCTCTAGTGACTTTCATATTTTAATTTGAAGTCTTTATTTTATTCTTGCAAAATCGCCCTTTCTCAAGGGCCGTACCATTTCATGTGCATTGAGAATTGTGCCATTAATTAATGATGGACTTTTGAGGCTATTTCTTCATCCTGTCATGGGCGCCTATCATCTAGAGGTTCATTGCACTTCGTTTCACGCCATTCAGAGGTATTTTGGTGAAGTTATGAGCATTTAATTGATTCTTACAGTTGCTGGTTATTCATTTCCAGAATTGCAGTTTTATATTAGACTTGTTACAGTTTGAATTTTCAGTCCT
Source organism: Sequoia sempervirens (assembly GCA_007258455.2). Classification (NCBI taxonomy): domain Eukaryota; kingdom Viridiplantae; phylum Streptophyta; class Pinopsida; order Cupressales; family Cupressaceae; genus Sequoia; species Sequoia sempervirens. The sequence continues at coordinate 1,325 of VDFB02255114.1, forward strand.
TTCTTCATCAATAATTGTTAATATTTATCATGGAATCATCCAGTATCATGGTGCTTGAAATGATTGTAATACTTATGTAATTTTGCAACTCTCTTTCTATTTTGTAAGACTGTAAACAGTAGTACTGTTCTAGTTCTTTATTGCTGCAATTATTTCTTATTTTCTCACATTAAGTACCCCTGGATGGTTTACCGCCAGTGTGGAGAATAAGTGCATCTTTCATTGTACCCACTGAATCAAGTGGAGAATTCCCACTCCTGAGTGGATGCCCACCGCAACGGATGAATTAGATAGTTGAATCTTCATGGCTGGTTATCCGCCTAAGTTTACTTTCAAATTGTAATAAGGACTCTGTCATATGTTAGCACCTCGCCCTCATTGGGATCTTGGGTGCACATTCTTGACGTTGAGTTTTATATTCAGTTTAGTTGCATTCTATTTCTGTATCAAGTTTGGATACAAGGGACCCTCTGACCATATGCCCGCCCCTCTTCCTTAAGTGGTTTTAGGGCGCATTCTTGGTTAGAGTTGCTTTGATAGTGTTTTGGATTTGGCACTAACGCTAATCAAGTTGGCCAAGTGTTGATGATTGTGTAAAATTGGGCACGGAAATTGGTTAGCATATTTCAGCAATAGGTTCCCATATATTTCAAATCAAATATTTTATCGACTAAGGGGGTAGGTCCCATACCTTTAAAGCTTCCATCCACATATCGTTTGCTGTATATCTAGTACCAGGTTATGTTTTCTTCGTTCACGATTAGTGGGCTTGCAAGATTTGTTATTACTCCCCACAATTTGTACGAGGTCATTAGTGTGGGTGGCTCCCAACCATTGTCTTTGGTGTATTTGGTGTTGTACCCAAAACCAAAATTTTTGCTTCACTAAGGCATTTTGCTTAATTGAGTCTTAATCTTGTTAAAGTGTTGTCAAATGGTCGTTTTTGGGGTTTTTAAATATGGAGTTGGTGTCAGTACTATGTCAGTCTGTTACCGAAGAGATTTTAGAAAAATGAAAATCTGAACGAAAAACGTCAAAATTTTCTATCTCTGGAGAAGGGAGCACATTCTGAAATAGGCGCCCTATCTTTTAGGGGCTCAGATCCTGTTTTTAGGGTTTGTCACCTCAGCCAGGTGTTGTCCAGAGCATCCATGTCGACTTCGCAGTGAAGCTATCAAACGTCCAAACAAGACATTTTGAAAACAGATTCACGGAGAGAATCGGTCTTGAGATCAAGAAGCAAAATTAATGCGGAAGCTTTTGAGAAGCCAAGCTTTTCGAGGGCCTTCGTACTCTTTCGATGATTTAAGATGCCTAATGTGTGTCCGTGTTAATTGCGTTCATTTCCGTTGCATCCGTCGGATCATAAGATGTCACAAATGGAAACTACGGTGGGAAGTTTTATATTATTTTATGCGTTTCGAAATGGCTAAGTGCGGAATCAAAGGCAACTTTGAAAAAGGCGCTCTTGTTTTTCACCCTCGAATGATGTTTTAAGAATGTGTGTCTTTGCGACGTCGATGCGGAAACGAGAGCTTAACCGTGTAGTGAACACGAGTTCAGTCTTGAAAGTTGATAAAGCGAAGTTATGAAGGATTTTTGTTTTCCCTTCGTTAATCACAGTAAATTTGGCTAAATTCGAGGAAAAAGCGACTTTTCAAAAAGCGCTTGGATTTTTGAGCCTTGGATGTCGGTTTATGGCGATGCGGTATCAGATATCATTTGTCGGTTTTATAAATCCGCCATGCACATCGACCGACCAATAGGAGAAATTCAGTCAACCCGGTGTTAGGGGATGAGCGAGAGGTCCGTGAGGTTTTAGCTAAGTACAGCAAATTTGGCTAAGTGCGGAATTCGCCCAAGAGTTCAAATTTGAATTTTCGAAAGTGAGTTGAATGGGCCTTAACGGAGTTACATTGCAGTTAGGCTGAACGATTTCTGGGTTGTCATCTTCAGTTCATATGTTTGCATGTGGAGTGATCTTTCAGTTTGCATGTTCAGTTAACTACCTTGCATGTTCAGTTAACTTGATTGCATGTTAAGTTTAACTAAAGATTATCACTAAAAGTTAACTGAAGTTTACATGCATGGCGAAGTTGTCAAGATTGTGAAGATGGCGCTTCATTGCATGTTAACTGAAGTCATGAAAAGAGACGCCATATTTTGATGAAGCATTAGTTTGTGAAGCATGAAGCATAAGATTTGTGAAGTATGGCGAATTTGCATGTCAACTTGAGTTTCAAAAGGGTCGCCATATTTAAGGTTGAAAAGTGAAGCATTTTTGTGTGAAGCTATGCACTTTTTAAGGAAGGCAACTTTAGTTCAAAAGGGTTGCTATTTTTAGATTTTAATTGATTAAAGCATGTGAAGTTGGCGCACTTGTTGAAGGCCAAACTGAACTTCCAAAAGGGTCGCTATTTTTAGCTTATTCTTTGCATGAAGATGGCGAACTCTTATCTTATTCTTGTTGTTAACTGAAGCTATCTAAAGGCTACGCCTTAGGTCAAAATTGATGAATCTAAAGCAAATTTGAAGATGGCGAACTTAAGACAAGTCTTAACTGAAGCTAAAATCGCATGATGAGTTCAACTGAAGTGTTGAAAGGGCAAACCCTAAAGCACGTCCACCTTTTGAGCTTGTTTGAGTTCTAGTTAACTATTATGAGGTCCAATGAGAAGCTTAGCGCCATTTTTAATGCATGCTTGCTTTAGTGCGAATTTCTTATGATGAAATTCTATATATTTCAAGAGTGGCGTCCATTATTGCATCATCTTTTGCTCTGAAAGCTTGTATTTTCTTGAGCAACCAGCAAGCTTAAGGTGATTCAGGTGTCCGTTTTCAGCGTTCTTCGAAGCTACGAGCTCAGATTCTTCAGAGGAAGTCAATTCTAGACTTCATTTCCACTTTGCATGCAGGTTTTATAAAGATTCGAAGAAGAGATTTGCAGATTTTTCAGAAGCAGACAAGCAAAACTTTCTATCTTCTGTCTTATTTCTTCTATTTCTCACCTTAGGTACTTTCTTCGCATGCCAGAGTAATTCAACACATTTTCAGAATCTGTTCATCTGGGTTCTCATATTTCAGCGTTTGCAACAAGACCCACTTCTTAGATTTTTTCGAGAAAATCGCCCCGTAGCCTTCATTCTGAAGCTCTGAGCCTTTTTCCGAGAATTTCTTTGCATGTGGGCTTGAATCACATTTTTTCGAGAATCCAGCTATCTGGGTTTGTTCAGAATTCAGTTGTGCACAAAACCCATGTTCCAGAATTTCTTCGAAAATTTCTCCTGTCAGAAGCTATTTTTAGCCTTGTTCAGAGTTTTTCAGAAAGTTCTTCAAACATATTCGACTTTACAGTCAAAAGTCACCATTTTCAAAATGCAGTTCAATCTCATTGATTACAAGGTGAAATCAGTCCTTACACATAATTTCACCAAGACTTCAGATACGGACCTAAACCATGTTTATCCAGTGGTCAATCTGAGCAGTTTAGAAGGTGTTAGCAGCAATTCGATGAGGAATCTTGAACGTTCCGGGTTGCTGGCAGCGGCATCCATTCCTGTTTCTATCTTCGATCTTGAGTTCGTACTTGCTTGCATTAAGCATTATGACTCGTCTTCACGACAGATCAGATCGGTTGATGGAAGAGTGGTTTGCAGTCTCAAGCCGAAGGACATAGAAAAATGTTTTGCTATTTCTCCTCGCTCAGATAACTTTACTGTTGATCTTGAAGCTTGTGAGAAGATATGGGATGCTGATCATCAACGTTCACAGAGAAAGGTTGCTCAGAAATGGTTGACAATTCAGAAAACTAACTTGCCTAAGAAGGTTGGTCGTGGTGAATTTAAAGGAGAAGTTGCTGTTTTGATCACCTTACTCAATCGAGTTACCGGCCAGTCAGATGCTAACACTTTCCGTCCATGGATGTTCTACCTGATTACCAGAATCCTTGATGGCACAGAGCGTTTTGACTGGGCTATGTTAATTAGTGATTGCTTACATCAGCAGATTTCTAACTTTCTCAAGCATCACGAGTTTCATATGATATCTTATTTGGTTTACTTGGTGGCATTTCAAGGTAGTTTCAGACTTCTTAAAACCAATGGTACTCTCGGTGTTCAGCGTATTCATGAGTATTATCCACAGCTAGAGTTTTCTCAGTCTGAGCAGGACTTCCGAGTGGTGAATGATCACTTTGCCATGAGAACCGTGAGGGATCTTGATGATGAGATGCACATTCGTATTTCAGCCGAGGCCAAATCAGCAATGGAGACTTGGGCAGATTGGTTCATACAGTTTCCTACTTTCACGTACCTCCGAGTTTATGGTTATGTTGGAGAGCCTCTGATGTTGCCGAGATATCCGTCAGACAAGATTGTCTTTATGGAGTTCCTCAGGCAAATGCAGCATGTTCACTTCTTTCTTCGTAGTCGTCATAAGACTGCGGCAAATTTTCCATTCTCATTGGGAATTTTCACATGTGATGCAGCAACAGATGCCAGGCGTATGTCTACTGAGATAGAAAGGTTCAAATTCAAGCCTTATACTGAGAGATGTTCCTATGATCCTCTCGGTCATTATGCAAATCGGTTAGAGCGAGGGATTGCACATGCGCCAGCACTTGAAGATTTCTGGGCAAATTGTGAAGATGAATTCGAGGTTCGTCGTCGTCACTATTGTAGACTTACTGTTGGACAGCTCTCTGATTATTTGTCAGAAGATGTTGATGGTTTGTCGGATGATGATGGAGAAGTTCTTCTCAATTCTTATGTTAAAGACCAAGTTGCTAGGCAGCCACTTCGCTCACCTGATTGGTATGCTAAGGAGAATACTTCTATTGAAGAGGTTTCCAGATCGGTGATCAAGACTAGTAAGTTGTTCTTGGAGAGCAAGCGAACGCGGAAGTCAGTTCCTGTAGCAGAGCCGCCAAAGGATTTCTCGTCATTGCCTTCTACTTCTAGAGCAAAACCCAGAGTTAAAGCCATTATCATACCTCCGGAAGGAGTTAGACTCAGTGGAAACACAGGGAAGAGAGCTACTGGTAAAAGGAAGCAGAAACAAATTGAGAGTGCTCCTGAAGTTCCAAGAGAGACAGTTATCCAGACTGAGCCTCACGTTTCACTTCCTAGTTCACCTCACGTTCCGCCTATTGATATAGATTCTGAGCCTGAGCCACAAATTCAAGCAGGATCGGAGACGACTGAAACACCACAGGTTGATACATCAGGGACAGTCTCTCCGCGAATTGAAAATATTGTTCAGTCTTGTTGGCTCGAGAAGTCTTTGGGAAGACAAAGGCGTGAACCGTCATACAATCTTGATTTATCTGAGTTTGGTGAGCCCTATCAGAGGAGATCAAACAAGAAGATAAAGAAGCAAGTGCATATCGAAAAGACCCCTGAATCAGAGATTGTGATAGAAGTTGCAGTGCCTCCAGAAGGTAAAAGCTTGGACGAGGTCGAAGTGGGTGATTTTACATTCACTAAGGCAAATCTTGGTAGGACCACACGAGAGACAGATGTATCTCTTCTCAAGATTGTTACCAATAATCTTGAAGAGCGTATCACGAAGGATGGAGAAGATAAGGCTTTACTCAAAACTGAAATTAGTCAACTTCGTCAATACATTTCTGGTCTTGTTCATGGGAATCCAAATAGAGCACCGGTTCTTCCTCAGCACACACCTGCAGAGAAACGAAAATTGGATCAGTTGGTCAGTCATGGTAGACTTTTGGATGATTGGATTGACAGTTTAGTTGCTGCTGGTAAGACTCTTCTTGCAGATTTATATCAGTTGAGGAGTGAGGCACACAAACTCCGTCAGGGTATTCAGTTACTAGATATTGCAGTTGCAGAGAGCTTGGCAAAGGATCGCGTTCTTGTATCTCAGTTATCAGTTGCATGCGATGCTTTGGAGGAGATCGAAGATCAAGAGAAAGTCTTCACTTGGAAAGAGCAGCACCTTCTCAGAACAGAAATATGTGAGAAAATCTCTTCCAAGTTATTTTCACTGAAGGATGACGTAGTTGGAGTGCTTGCACTTGTCAGTGGCTTCGTTGTTCAGATCCCGTGTCATTATCTTCGAGTGCTTGCGTATGTTGAGTTGGAAAAAGTTCAAACGGAATTCGAGAAGCTGATTTTTGACAGCCTTGAAGGTGAACCTAGGGCGCCAAAATTAGAAAATGTTTCAGTGATTACAGCCAGTTTGAGAAAGGCGACTGAAGAATGCAAAGATGGTGTGCACACAATTACTGAAAGTGGCAAAGAACTAAAGAAGCAAACTGTTATTTTTAGCAGCATCAAAGTGCCAGATGACAGGGAGATCGATGAGTTCTTGGTCGAAGTGTTAGACGAGGATTGACATGGAGTGTCACCCGGTTCGGCGATCTTTTGATTAATTTCTAAGTTTAAAGGTCTGGCTTGTGATTAACTGGAAGCTTCCGGTCTTGATTCACTAACGACTTGGCTTATACTTATCTCGTACCGAGGTTATCAACACGAGGAGTTAGGGTTAGGGTTTCGATTAAGCGCGTTAGCTTTGCTTTAAATAAGGGCGTGCATGCTGCCGGTGCGGTTGCTTACCCGGTTAAAGCGAGGTATAGTTTACTTCATTAGGGTTAGGGCGCATGACTTGCATGCATTGCAAGAACTGTAGTGAACTCAAGGTGATTTTAGGGTTACCTACACCTTGATGTATATAAATAAGAGCTTTTGCTCATTTGTAAATAACTTTTGCTTGAGAGAGAAATATATGCTGCGCCTACCTTGCCCTCAATATTGCTCTTTATGGTATTTGTTCATGTGTCTTCATTATTGCAATTGATTGTTATGCCACATAGGGTTTCGAAAGATTGTAATGCTGGATTCTTCCATAGTTTAGAGAAATCTGTCTTGTGAATCTTTTATTGTTATGATCAAACGTTATGCCACACAGGGTTTCGTAAGATTGTAATGATAAAACCGTTTTGTGAAGTATTTACTATGCTGATAGAGTGTTATGCCACGCAGGGTTTCATAAAGTTTTCATGGTGAATCTTCTCTTAGATTAGGAAAATCTGTTTTGTGAATCTTTTATCATTACGATTGAGTGTTATGCCACATAGGGTTTCATAGAGATTTTAATGATAAAAGCTGTTTGTGAGTCTTTACTATGCTGATTGAGTGTTATGCCACATAGGGTTTCATAAGATTATCATAGCAAATTCTCAAATCTGTTTTGTGCTTAATAGACTTGTTCAGATTGAGATGATAGTTGCGCCACCTTGCCTTCAAGTAGAGAATCTGAATGCGTTTATCGTCTGATAGTCATAACCTTGCTCCATTTCCTCTTGCTCTGTTTTCCTGGGGAGATTGGATAGATATAAGTTGTAGTTTAGTTGATTTGCGAAACCAGAGAAAACTCAGCTGCAACGTGTAAGTTCTTTCAAGAAAGCCTTGTGCCTCTAGCAGCTGAAACAAAAAGACAGGACATAGTTTTAGCTTATTTTTCCTTTGCAAGTACATTTGTCAAAGCATAATGAGGGAGCTTCCCCTCCATAATTTGAAGAGCACTCATTGCGTAGTGTGCATAGGCTGTTCATAACAACTTCTACTCCAGAGGTGTTAGTTGTTACGCCAACATTTGGCTAAGTTGTCATTGTATCCATCCAACACGACGGCGATGAACATGTCCTCTGTCATCATCACCAATTTCAGATAGGGTCCTTTTCTACATACCAATCATCTTCGTTTGCATCTTCTTTGTTCTTCATTGCTTGTTCTTTTCTTTCTTTCTTTGCTTGTTCTTGCTTTTCTCTTTCGGCTTCCTCATCCAACTCATACGATAGGTATCCTCTACGTTCGCCTTCATAAAGTGCATGGTATTTCCAATGACCACATACCCTCTTCTAGAGAGCGGGTGTCCCGAACAGAGTATTTGTCAGGTGTTTATGAACCAGGGGAACTGCAATGCTCTCCACTCTCTTTTTGAAAAGCGTCTCTTCTACTACCTTCTCTCCTCCTCATGTGGTCCTGTTGTGACGTTTTTCACACATCGCCCCATTGCAAATGGGGACCCCCTAATTTTGGCTTTGCTTTTCGGTCGTTTTGTTGTTGGCTCTCTTTTCTGATGTCTGTCTTTCTGGGTTATGCCCGTCTGTGAGCCTAACAAGTGAAATTTGGCCAAGTCTGAAATTAGGGTTTCCGTCCTTCTGCTCAATCCGAAGTCGAAAGAAGTGAGTAAATTGAAAATTGAGCTTAACATTGTTGTCAATATGCTTCCAGCAGGCTCTCAACAAGTTTTCATCAGATTCTGAGGTACTTACTATTTTTAGTAAGTGTGTAGTTACAGGCAATCAGTCAGCATTTTTGAGATTCCAACAGTCACACAGCATCCAGAGTACACCAGGCTGTTCGCATGCAAAATTTGAGCGAAAACAGACAACTTTCTATTTTTAGCAGTCCAGCTTCTGAAGCAAATTTTAGGGTTCAGATGCAGAGTTTTTCTTTGCATGTTGACATATTCCTTCTGGGTTTTTCGAGACCTTCGCGACAGTATAACATGCAAAGCAAGACCATAACTTTCAGAGTTCAGCCTTCAGAGGCTATTTTTAGGGTTTGCATGTCAGGGTTTCTTTTGCATGTTGGATGATTCCTGATGGGTTTTTCGAGAGCTTCGCAATGGTGTGACATGCAAATGAAGATGATCACTCAGTAAGGAACTTACTATTTTTAGCAGGTGTGTCCCGGCAGCCACCTCCCAGCAGTTCAGAATCATAAATTGATCGCAATGACATGAAACAAAGAGAAATAGAGATCATTTGATACGCATGCAAAGCAAATTAGGGTTTCTAACTTCAGGACCTGAAAAGAGGGGTTAAAAGTCAGAATTTTCGAAAACCGGTGTAAACCACCGCGATCAGCATCCTTCAGGCTATCTGCTGGTAAAATTTGAAGTCAAATGGAGCACTTACTATTTATAGTAAGTCAATTTGGAAACAGGCTAAAAATAGCAAGTCAGGTGCATGCGCTGATGTCAGTAGTTAGGTCACGTGGTGAGGAGCGCCTCATTCAAATTTCAAGTTCATCGGAGCAGTAGAGCTATCAGAAACAAGCAGTTACTATTTATAGTAAACCACCTTCAGAAATGGGCTAAAAATAGCAGGGTGACTAAAAATGGTAGTGTCGACAATACAACAAGATCATGAGGATGCAGTGTGCAAAATTTCAAGTCGTTCCGAGCCTCAGAGATGCAAATTCAGAGGGCTTACTATAAATAGCAGGGCATGAAATACTGGCGAAAAACGAGAAAAAATTCTAAGTCTGGAACTTCATCCAGTAGCCATGGCAGAATGCGCCCGGGTAAATGAGGAGGTATGGAAAATTTTTAAGAGTGAAGCTCGTCCTCCACCATGTCCAAAATGCGCCCATCCAGCAATAAAGTCAAAGAAAGTCAACAAGCTTCATCCTCTTGCCTAGCTCAAATGCGCCCAAGGGAAACTGGAGAAAGCATAAAAAAATTTCTAAGTACGTTTTTTCATCCTGCAGCTGGGTAGAAATGCGCCCAAAAGAGAAGCAAGTCAAAGTAGTCAACAACGTCCATCCTTCAGGCATGGAAAAATGCGCCCAAAAGAAAGAGGTCAAAGGAAAGTCAACAAAGTTTATCCACCTCCTATGCCAAAATGCGCCCATCTTGGCCTTGAAGCATGAAAAAATTTCTAAGTTAGAAATATCCTCCTCCACTAGTAAAATGCGCCCATGCTAAGAAGTTCAACAAGAGAAGTCAAAAGGTCAAAGATGCTCATCCTTCTCCACACCTCAAATGCGCCCAAAGGAAAATAGGGAGATAAAAAAATTCCAAGTGTTGAAGATATCCTCCTCACCCATCAAAATGCGCCCATGCAAGAATAAGCTAGAAAAAGTCAAAGAGTCAACAGTTTTCATCCTCCTACTAGGCCTGAATGCGCCCAAATGCGCCCAAAAGAGACCATGTAAAGACAAAAGAAGGGAGATGAAAGGTCACAAGAAGACGTGGGAAATTTCATCCTCCATCAAGTGCTAAATGCGCCCATGTTTGAGAGGTCAACAAGTCAAAGGGGAAGGCGTCATGAATGTTATCCTTTCCTCTAGCTCAAATACGCCCAAGGTATAAAGTTGATGTGTTTTCTCCTCTACATGTGATATGCGCCCAAATAAGAAAGGTGGTGAGTGGAAAGTGAAGTATACTAGGCGTTTGAAAAATATTCACCTTCAAGTGTGATGTGCGCCATGCAAGAAGTAAAGGGAAAATAAACATAACTAAGGTGTGGAAATCTAAATGTCTTTCAAGGGTGAATAAAATACAAGGCGTGTGAAGTGAAGCATGCTAGGCATCAAATATGCTATGCGCCTAGGGTGGAGTGTGAAGATGGTGAAATAAAATTGATGGGAGAAAATATTGCTAAGTGGTGAATAAAAAAAAAAAGGAAAATGCCAGGCGTTGGATGTTAAGTATGATGTACTTGTAAGAAGACTTTCTGAGTGAAGTTGATGATTTTTCTCACAGGCAAAGTGAGCAAAGTTGAATAAATTTTTCTAAGGCAAAATGTTTGAAGTGATTCAAAAATTTTCTAAGGCACAAATATTTTCTTCCTTAGAAAATACGCCTAAGTCTGGTGAAGTGATGAATTTTCTTGAAGTTCGAATAAAGTTGCCATTGATGAAGACAAAAGGTGCCAACATTGCAGGATGAGTTAGTATTTCTCAAGTCAGAGCAACGGGATGATCACAGATGAAGAACGGAATCAAATTTGTTAAAAAATATTTTTTCCAAGGTTCAAAATTCAAGAAAATTAAATGAACCCATTCGTTGTGCACCCATGAGTTCTACGCGTTCTGAAGAAAATTTTCTTCTGGGTATTGAAGATTTCTGATGAAGAATGGATTTTAATGTCTTCCACAGTTCGTCGAGGCCTTTAGGATGGAGATTTTTGATGGGCACAGGATTGATGCGTTTTCCTAAGGGAAAAGTTGAAAATTTTCTAAGGCAAGTGTGAAGAAAATGTGTTTTCAAGGTGAAATTCTCCAGATGATGAATTTGAAAGAAACTGCCTAGGTGAATTTGCCCAAGCTCTTCGTGAAGATAGTTTTCTTGAGCCAGAGATGAATAAAATCAAGGTTATTAGAGCTCCAGCAGGTGAAATGAATTTCTTGAAGATGCAGTTGAAGTTAATATTGTCAAAGATGATACGCCCTTGAGGAAGATGGGTTGAAAATTTGGCTAAGGCATGAAGAATCATGAAGAAGGCAGAAGTTGGCTAGTGAAGGCGATGAACGCTTGGGAATTGGAGCGTGAGAATCCTGGTAAGTAAGTTGAATTTATATTATGAAGTGTTCTAATGCTCTTCTCCTTGCTTGTTTTGCAGGAGAAACGTCGAGACCAAACGATGGTGATGAAGCAAATAGTCCAAGATGATAAATCATGAAGGAAGGAAAAGTTGCAAGAAAATGGCTAAGTGTTGAGACTCAAGTGACAAAGAAGAAGTTGAAGAGCAACATCAAGAAAGAAGATCGAGAGCAGTGTGGACGCGTCTACAGGATCTTCTAGAAGGATGATGGACATTAATGGCTCATTTATTACCCCACTCCTCTTGGTGGCGGTTTTTAGGGTGAATCTTGTTTAGGGCTGAGGTGGCACAATCTGGGCCATCTAGCCGATTGTAATCTGAGCCGTCCGTTGGACTTGGCCAACTATAAAAGGGGGAGTCCCCCTCATTTGTATCTCATTAGACAGTAGAATTAGAGTAGAAGTTAGGATAGAGAGACAAGTTAGAAGTAACTTAGTATAGATTGATAGTGTAGTTTGAAGAAGAGGAAAGTTTTCCCTTTGAAAACTTTGTAAGAAATTGTTGTGAACACTCTCTCAATAAAAGAGTTTTCATTGATGGTGAATTTCGTCTTTGTTGTGAGTAGCTAGCAAGGTTTGTTAGTCCTTCGATTCAGTGGTGACTTAAAGTAGTATAATTTTCATTCCATGCAAGTAGATGATAGCTGTGGAATGTGGTGTTTGATCTAAGCAACTTCGTCTATCCATACCACTAGTGTATTTGTTGATGGTGAATGCGCCTTGTGTGGTCAACTGGAATATCATGTACTTAACTTCGATCATGATTTGTATGTCTATATGCGTCGTTGTGATGGTATTTTCATGCTAAGTTATGATCTGAACACCTTGAACTACTCCTCTGAAGATTGCACCAACTCCGTGGAAGCTGTCCGATGCGAGGCAAAGCGAAGTTTGGTTGAAGTTTGCTGAAGTTGAGCTCCATATCCCACGTCTTAGAGTAGATTAGAATCTTCTTAACCTGCAACCACTTTAAATTCAGTACTTTCAAGTTAGTTCAGGAAGCAAGAACTTCATAGACAAATCTTTCGAGCATTTGAATTCCTTTCTCCGCTGCCGAACAATTCCGTAAGTCCCCTTGAAATACCAGCAAATCACATCGAGCCAACTGAGCCTATTCGCACTAAAAGAACCTTGGAGTTGAATGCACGAACTTTCTTGCAATCTTAGCGTGCGGAATACTTTGATCAAGAGAGAATAGGGAAGCCGTTGGCGACTTTATTCTGCGTTGGTGCGGTCACGAAAAACACATCAACAGGTCCAATCTTCCTCTGGTACATATTGGCTTCCGCCTATTCCCTAGTCTTGTTCTTCCATGGTTCCATTCTCCCTTACTGGCCAATCCTCTTTGGTTGCATATCCGAGCATTTTGATTCCGATTGGTTCTTCCTTCCTCTCCTTGTATACTTTAGTTTGGATCTATTGATAGGATCTTTTAGAGAGTTTTGTCTTGTCCCTCCAATTTGATGGCTCTATTTCTCCTCGACTTCTTGGATTTTAAATGGCCTCAACCACCTCGTTTTGAATTTACCGGGCTTCAGTTCGTTATGATTGTTATACTTGAGGACTAATTGCCTCGGTTGGAAATTTTCCCTTAGGAGGTGTTTATTGTGCCAAAATTTTCTTCATTTTTGCATCGCCTCCATAGACCATTGTGCAAGTACTCGTCATCCGGTGAGCTTGTTGAACTGGAACAATCATTCCTTTAAACTCTCAATATTGCCAAGTCTATTTCCACTACTGTCCGCAAGCTCCGTACCATGTACTCGATTGGCACTACCGCTTCCTGATTGTACATTAGTTGAAATGGTGTATGGCCGGTTGTTACCTTATAGGTCGTATGGTATGCCCATAGTATGGCAGGTAACTTTTTTTCCCAATCAGCCTCCTTGTTGCCGCACGACTTGTGGATGATGGAGATAAGTACCTTGTGACAATTTTCTCATAAATAAATCTCCTTGTACTCAGTGCAGTATTATTTGGCTGTGCTCGAGCCTCTGCCCACTTTATTAAGTACTTGATTGCAACAACTATATATTTGCATCAATGTAATTGACTAACCTTCAATGGACCGATGAAGTCTAGTCCCCATCGTTCAAACAACTCCTGTGGTTGGAATGAAAAGAGTGGCATGAAATCCCTCTTCAGAGGATTGCCAAATTTTTGGCATGTGTCACATCCCACCACCCATTCTTGAGCGTCTGTATGTACAGTCAACCACCATCGTCTTGCCAACAAGATTTTCCGTGCTGTAGTGTCTGGCTCCATATGCCCTCTCGCCAATCCTTCATGTGCCTCCTTTAGTATGCCAGGAATTTCTTCCTCCATGACACATCACCAAAGCACTTGGTTTGATCCTATCTTGTATAGTAACTTGTTATTGAGTTGGAAGGTTTTGCTCTTGAGCACTAGTTTCCTCCGTTTTGCAAGTGGCATCTCTCTCGAGAATGATGTCGTCGACAGGTACTCTCCAATCTTCTCGTACCAAGGGGATAGTGTTGCTATCTGGAACAAGTGCTCATTTGGAAAGTCTTCATTCACTCCCTCGAGCGGTTCGCTAGACTGGATTCTGGATAGCTGGTTGGCAGTGACGTGACTTCCTTGGTCGTACGATTATGGTGAATGTGAACTTTTGCAATAGCAAAAGCCATCAGCTTACTCTCCCTTGAATGATAGGTTTGCTGACCAAGGACATCAGGGCTTGGTGGTCCACGTAGAACGTGAAGGGAGTTGCCAATAAGTAGTGTCTGAATTTTTACACCGCGTACACTATCCCTAGTACTTCCCTCTCTGTCGTACTGTAATTCTTCTCCGCCTTCGACAATAGTTGACTGGTGAAGAACACCTGATGATCTTGCTACTTCTTCCAATATTGAATTAGTGAATGGGATCGGGAAGGGATCTTTTATGGTCACAACATTGAGGCTTCGAAAGTCTATGAATATTTAAATTTCTTCAAATTCTTTCTTTAATGATATCACAATCGGTGACACCTAGTCACTAACTTCAACTTTGAATATGATCCCTGCTTCTAACATCTTTTCAATCTCTTCTTGCACCTTCGTTGCATAGTTTTTATTCATTCAATATGGTCTCTTTCGTACGGGCTATGCTTTAGGTACCAAGGGAATTCTATGCACGCACAGTTTAGGAGGCACACCCTTTAAATCCTTGTACGTCCATGCAAAGGCGTCTTTGTACTCTGTGAAGATTTTAAATGTTGTTGCCTTCAACATTGGATTCCAGTCGTCTTTGACCAAAATCATTCAAGGATTATCTTCTCCAAAATTACCTTCTTTATGTTTGGTTCTTCGTACTTGATCATCTTGGCCCTTTCAAAGTTGTGTGCTGTTGTTTCATCTACTCTGGCCACTCCTTTGTATTCTCCATATTTAGGAGGAAATGTTTGGCTTGTCGATGCTCCATCCTCTTCTTCCCCTTAAGTTTCTTTAATTTGCAGTATATTACAATCTCGCTAGTATACTTCATAATCCTCCATCTTCCGGTGGAAGAGTCTGTTGAGTGAACTCGTCTCGTCCTTTGAGTATTCTTCAAGATCCAGGATACCTTCATCGTTTGGTTCTATAGTTCCCCTTTCTTCATCCATGTCCGATTCTTCGTCAAACTTAGAGTTCGATGATGCTAGTTCCTCATTGACTGCTTAGTTTCTTAAGTGGATTACATATTTCCTTGCGTTGCTCTTTATGGATAGTGTGTTTCTTTTCAAGTTGTGATATGCTTTTGTTGCTACTAGCCATCCTCTTTCGAGCAATGCATTGTATGCCTTTTTCTATAGTGGAATGACTACAATGTTAAGCAAGAATGGTTGTGTCCTGATCATCACCTTCTGTGCCATCAGTGTTCCTAGCGGCTTGATGCCATGTTGGTCGGCACCCACCGATTGGAATGTTGATGGCCAAAGCGTAGGTATCCTGAGACTCTTCCATGTGTCTCTGGGTAGTACGTTGACTCCTAATCCTCCATTGACGATTGTGTTTGTGAGATTCTTCCCTCTGATCTCCATTTGCACGATCGTTGGTCTCTTCCCAATGTTTTACCATCAACAACATTGGGTCGATGACTTTTCTCCTTCAGGTGGTGGTTCTGCTACCATTTCCTTCCCTCGGCCTTCTTGTTGTTGGCGTTGTTCCTCATTGACTATGTTCGTGATTGCCATTCCTAATTGAGGCATAGTTTGGAGAAGGTCAGTCACTTTGGTGGGTACAGTGGTCTGCAGTACTTGCCGTATGATAGTCGTTCTTTAGCCATCGTTTCTTCCACTTCCGCTTTGGCTTCCTTCATTTGTTGCTTTTCCATACGAGGTTTTGGGTAGATGGGTTTCTTTGTTTGTGCCCTTGTGATTGCCAGTACCTCTTCGTTTCGATCTTCCACGTCTATCATATTGACACCTTTTTGGTTGGGGCAATCAGTGTCTTCGTGGTCACCCGGTCCACACCATTTACATAGTTTTCCTCCCGAATTTTAACCATTTTGGCATTCCCTAGCAAAGTGACCCCATTCGTTGCACTTTCAGCATTGTATCATGGGTCTGCCTTTGTTGTCATACTGTATTTTGCTTCTTGGTCCACTGTTGTTTCTTTTGTTGTTGTGATAACCTCCTAGGGATGCATTGTTATTGTTTTATGGTTTTGGTGGTGTGATAGTAGGGGTTGACTATTCCCCTTGTGCGAAGAGCACTTGTGTGCTTCTTGTTTTTTAGGTTGTATGAGCATTCCTTGATGGAATGTCCCATCACTTGGCACATATTGCAAAATAACTTTTTCGGGCAATTTACCTTTGTGTGACCTTCCCCCTTACACTCAGTGCACCACAACTCTCTGGTTTCTCTTGTACTCTCCTTCTCAACCTTCAACTCTTTCATCATTGTCATCATATCTTTTCTCAATGCTTGGATGGTCTTTGACACATCATCGCTATTGTTGTCTGTACTCTCATCATCGTCCGTCTTCTTCTTTACCCAGGAAGATGTTTTGTCTTCACTCTCTATGTTCATTGCCTGATTGTAGGCTTCGACGCATGATGATGTAGGTACGACCTTCATCTTTTTCCTTAGTGACGAGAGCAACCCTTTGATGAACCGACCCTTCTTCAATCTGTCGGTCGGTTGCGTCTCTAATCTCACCAACAACGCTTTGAGCCTATGTTTGCAAGTTCGTATGTTCTCATGTTTCTCTTGTTTGGTATTGTAGATTTTGGCCACAATTTCCTTATCATCTCTTAGAAGCTTGAATTCTTCTTCAAACGCTCTTTTTAGTGCTCCCCATGTGGCTCTCTATGTTGCTTCCAGTTCCGTGTACCAGTCTATGGCTATGCCTTTGAGCGTTGCTGGAAACACTCTCAATGTAAGAGACCAGGTGTCTCTCAACCCAAACACTGTCCGGAAATATTGAGTTGTTTTGTTTGTTTTCGGAATTTGTGATTTTTTTGTGTTTTTGTAGTAAAATGAAAGAATGCGATTTTGCAAGAAATTAACTGGAAAATTTATATAAAATACTAGATGCTCAAATACTTCAGAATAACGATCAAATATCATCACCAAATAGTTTATTCATCATTTTGGATAGTACAACTGTGAAAAATCAACATACAGACAAAAAGGCAACAACTTAATTAATGAAAACCTGGTTATTGCAGCGGCTTTGGGATAAGAGAAAAATGTACGACCAGCTCCAGAATACAAATCTCCAGGCTCAGAAACAGAGAAATAACTCCAAGAATCCTAGGCGCCCTCACTGCAAAAGACTGGAAGTGAAAAGACAAAGCGATTTCCTCAGAAGAAGAAGTACGGCCCTTGCTGGTACAAACAGTACGGCCTAACAGCAGCAGCAGCAATAAATGTGGTATGGCTTCCTTGAAGAATGTGCCTGAACTTTGAGAAATGACCCCTGTTAAGTCGCCTTCAATAACTAATCAAAGATCTCTGTATATTCTTCTGAATCGATCCAATAAGCTCAACTGCAACCTCTGTATGAAGTCACCAAGTACGACAATCTTCAACTGGTATTTCACAGCCTCAGTATGCTAGATCTTGAAGAGGTATCGTTCTTCAAAATCAAACGTCTGCTGAAACCCTAGGTTTGCAAACTTCAATGCTCAGAGCAAAATAAGACAAATTGAATAATCATAACATAAGAGTTCGATTTGTCTTGGCAGTCAATATATATCCTCTTGAGAAATTCGACCAAACCCTTCTTTTTAATAATCATTTAAATGAATGATTAAATTCCCCTGTTTGGACTTAGGAAAAACATTTAATAATTGGCGCCCCCATCATTAATGAATAATTACTTATTCATTATATTAATTATGCCACTTTATTATAAAGTATTAAAATACTTTATAATACTCCTTTATCATAATATTTAAATACATTAATAAAGTGACTTTATAATATAAAGTCAAAATATTAATTATTTAATAAATCATTAAATACTCCGTTATTCTTCCATCTGACCAACAAACTGATGCACTGGGTTGAATCTGAGCTGACTAGCTGAACCAGGTGCCCTGCCAAAAATAGCAGCTTCTGCTTGCTTGACTTACTAAAAATAGTAAGTATCTGAAAAACCTCTCAGAATGACTCTGCGAAGGCCCAACCTGAATCAACTGAAAGAATGAAGCTCCTGAACACTGGGTAACTGCCTCAATTGATCCTCTACACACATCTGTCAGCCTACGAGGATCGAAATAATAGGCTAACCACATATCCAGCTGCGCTGACTAGGAAGGGGACATCACACTCAACTAGTAGTCTATGTCTTCTTGCCCATTCGCTATCCATATAGTTTCACAAGTTTTATAATGCTTGACAGGATCCTCCGACCCGTTCCTTGTGAACTTCGACAATTACTGCCTCTCAACACTCAGATTGGCTGGTGGAGTTACCATCTGCCTTCCCCGATGTCCTCCCTGTGCGTTGGACCTGAGTGGACTATTTCTCTCAACACGTTTTGGTGCCTCTTTTGCACTCATGATCACATACGAGTGTTCCACACGTCCCTTGTCAGTGTCCTCTGCACTTTGAGTCTCCTAGGGTTCATTCTTGTACTCCTTCATCTGGGGGTCTTCGGTTCAGATCCTCCAATTCTCGGTCTTTTTGATATGGACAGCTCTTGAAAACGGCGTATGCTATTTTCCAATTCCTTGGTTAATTCATTTTCGTCATATTTATATTTTTCTTCGTCTGTTACATACGGTATTTGGTTTGTTTCTTCAACAAGGTTATGATTTATTTCAGCAAGATCTTGATTTGTTTCTTTGATGATTTGTTTCAGTCTTCATCGTCGGTCTTCTTGTTCTCAAAGTCTTAGTGTTCTTCGGATGATTCTTGGTTGCTTGGAGCTCGGCTCTTTTCCTTGTTTGGACATATAGGCATTAATTTTTGGGAGTATGCCTACAACTGGTATCACATTCTTTGTCGTCCCGTTTATTTTTCTCTTCGTACCATTGTAGTATCTATTGCCTTCATCATTCTTGGTCTGTAATATCCCACCCCTGATAGGATATTTGCTAATTGATTTTGCCTGTCTTTGTTTTTTGTTTGTATTGCTAATTGATTTGTTTGTGTTTTGGCAATGTTCTTGAATGCTTTTAAATAGAAATAAAGTGCAGTAAACTAAAGAACTTTCAGCAAATGCATAATCAGAAATTGCACATTTTTCAATACCACAACTAGCTGAAAATTTCCAAAATTTTATTACAATTAGAATATTGAGATTTTCTCGATTATAACAACCCAATTCATAAAATACCATCTAATATCTTAATCCAACATACCCAGAAAATGTTTGCCACTTTGTCAAGGTGCTGTAATAGAAACCAACAAACTGGAAGCTTGCAAACATGAATGTCTTCCTCCAAACCCTCAGAATAACACCTCCAGAATTAAATACAAATGCTCTCATAATTCTGGATGCCAAGAATGATGAAGTTTGTGGCTAAGGAACTTAGGCGTTTTGTTGTGACCTATTTCACACATCGCCCCATTGCAAATGGGGACCCTCACTGGTTTGCTCTTAGGGTTTAGCTTTGAGTAGCAATTTCGTAGTCTCTGATGTCTGGGAATTTCATGTCAAAGTCTGGAGTCATCATCCGAGCCAAGTTGGGAGTCTGAGCCTGAAACTGAACGTAAACGTCATAGAAGTGCTTAGAAGACCCTGCAGACGAGGATCGCCTGTGCTTTCGCTCAATTCTGACACTTCTTATTTTTTAGGGATTCTGCTTTTTTGCTTTTTGCTTTTTTTCGTTTTTGGCATTTCCGGACCAATCTGGAATTTACTATTTTTAGAAAGTTGCTTTTTGCATTTTTCTATTTTTAGTAAGTTTCTATTTTTGGAAAGTGCTAGGTGTCACTGGCAGTGGAGTCGAAAATTTCCACTTTTGGAACTAAAAAGCAAGCAAAAATCAAGCAGAGGTCTTGAAAAATCGCAAAAATCAAGAGAAAAGTGCATGCAAGGATGAGAAAAGCGCATGCAAAGATGAGAAAAAGCTGGAAAAGGCGCATGCAAAGGTTAAAAAATCAATTGGAAAAATCGCGCCTTCAAGAGAAAATCACTCAAAAATCAAGAGAAAAGCGCATGCAAGGATGAGAAAAGCGCAAGGATGCAAAAGATGAGAAAAAGCTGGATAAGGCGCATGCAAAGGTTAAAAAATCAACTGGAAAAATCGCGCCTTCAAGAGAAAATCACTCAAAAATCAAGTAAAAAGTGAGAAAATCATGATAAAAATTCGCCTAAGTCTATAGAGGTACGCCCATGAAAAATCCAGTTGAATCTTCGAAAAGTCCAGTTGAGGGATCCGAAATCTTGAAAAGAAATCCAATGGAAATTCGTCTATTTGAGAGATTTTGGCAAAATCCGCCTTCTACAAGGAATTCCAGTTGGAAAATTCGAAATTCCAGTTGGACAATGATGAAAATCGACTAAGGCAAGAGAAATTTTGAACTGGACTTCAGGAACTTCAAGTTGAAGTGAAATTCTAGTTGGGAAGTAGAAAATTCCAGTTGAGAGTCGAATTTTTCAAGGAAAGAATCGAAAATTTTCTAAGGAAAAATCGCCTTGCTAAGAGAAAATCCAGTTGAAAAGTAGAAAGTCCACTTGAGGGTCGAATTTTACTAGAAGGCAAAAATAGAATAAATAACTTAAGTTTTATTTTTTTTAAATGAAACTTAGTTGTCAAGCCAAAAGGGACGCCTTGTTTGAAAAGTCAAAAGATCAAGATAAGATTGCTTTTTTCGTTTTAAAGCAAAAACAGCCAATGGAAGAAAGAAGTCGACCTAAACCAATATGGAAAGATTTTATTATAAAAGATGATCTTGTGAGCTTATTTTCCATTATTTGCAAAGTCGAATTTTCTCACAGGCAAACCCCTTTCAAGCCAAGGACGTCTTTCTTCTTCAGCTGCAAGGGATTTTTTAATTCCAGAACATAGAGTGGGATTTTTTCTCTTCATTTCCAGATTTCTCAAACAACTGCAAGGTTATTACTGGCAATTTTAAAGAAGGGAGAAGGATTTTTCATTGTGGATTTGAGAAAACTTCAGTATAAGTCTTTAAAAATCCAGAAGATTATTTAAAATTCCATGAATGCTCTTTAAAAACAATAAAGGCGGATCAAATTTCATTAAGAATTTATTCTTTACATAGCCTTTTAATCAAGTTTTGGATTTTTAAATTAATTTTAAAAATTTCTCAAGCCAAGAAATCGCCTTTTTTACAAATTTGTTGAAATATTCTAACTTCGAGCTTCGTACAGGCACAATGTCTTCTCCAAAGAACGTGGGAGGTGGAGTCAGGAAAGCTCAAGTAAAGGAAGTCCTCAAAGAATTTTATCCAGAATCCCAGTTATCCTCGAAGTGGAAGAAGGTAGCAGATACCAACTTTGAGCAGTTTAATGCGATTCAACACAAGAGAAGGATGTTTGGCACTCAGAACGAAATGCCCATGCCTATTGCCACTAATATCGTTAAGTCCGGACTTCATCAAGCAGCAGGATTTCCACCTGCAGTTCAGTGCAGTGAGCTAATGGTCGAGTGTGCCAGAAGGTACAATCCGCAGACAAGATCCATTAAAACACCTAATGGGATCACCTTGGCGTACTTTACGGAGGACTCAGTCAGGGAAGTATTTGGTATTCCCCATCGTCGAAAAATGTTGAACAGGACTCAAAAGGAATCACAAGCCATGTTCGATCAAGCCAAGGAATCCTGTATGGACATAGTCAATTCTAACTGGATCAAGGAACCCAAAAGACACCACTCCAAGTTGCCAAAGAGATTAATTTGCACGGATTTTAAAACAAAATACAGTGATATGATTCATATGCTGAACAGGATTATGGGAACTTCTCAAGGAGCTTTCTTCGAAGTATGGATGTTTTCATACGTGGAGGAGATCGTATTGGGAATGGAAGCAATAAATTGGGCAAAGTTAATAAGTGATAATATCGATTTCCAGTTGAGAAACTTAGAAAAGACCAAAACCTTCTATATGAGTTCCTATGTGGTTTATATCTTGGCACGGTTCACCAAGTATAGAGGACTGATTTGTAAAGGGGAAGTTGGACTTCGGAAAGATCAACTCAAAGCATATGATTGTTACCCGCAGCTCCAGCTACATTACAGGGACAATTTTAAGATAACCAATGACGCCTTCCTTATGTATATCACGCGAGTGCTTCAAGGAACAGTTCAAAGGAGGCTATCTAAAGAAGCTATGGTGATGCTTGACAAGTTCGGATCTTGGTTTATCCAGTTTCCGACCTTTACATATATAAGAGTTCATGGATTCTCGGATGCTACATATAGACTTCCTCGGTATCCAACAGACAAGATTGTTATGCTTGAAGTTGCAAGGCAACTGGCATGTGTAGACTCTATTCAGGCGAAAAAGAACAAACAAGGAGTGGATTTTCCGGTTGCAATTGGAAAAATGCTGGAAGTCTGCCCCTCATTACAATCAGCCAAGACAGCAAGGGTAGAGTTGCAATTTTATAGGTTCAACACTTATAATCCAAGGTCTGACTATGATCCATACCTGAGAGTTCACGGGAAGAAATCCCTTCATGTTATGCAGATTGAAGACTATTGGTCTAACTTGGTGGACGAGTATGGAGTCAGGAAGAAGACTTGGTCCAGAATTCCAATTGAACTTGTAAAAAGATGTGATCTATTCCCTATACCTGACCAAGTAAAAGACAACGGGGACTACATACATCCTCAATTTGAACGGGAAAAAGATAAGCCTATCCTGTTGCCTAACTGGACACAACCTGAGTTGACCGATTTGGACATATTGATGAAGGATATTTTAGCATACTCAAGGGAATGGGTAGATGGTCAGATCAGCAGGTTGAGAAAAGAAGGAATTTCTCTTACCTATGCCACATTAAGCTATAAGGAAAGTTAGGGTGAGGCAGTTGGAGAAAGGCCTGATGAACTTTCGTATCCTAGCAAGAGGAAGGTAGTGAGTAAAAACCTTCACACGGAGGAAAAAGAATCAGCTGACGGAGAATTGGAGAGTAAGAAGCAGAAAGTGACTGAAAATCCATCATCTTCAAGCACTTTATCAGTTGGAGTAATTGAAAAGGTGTCCATTGCTGAGATCGAACCAAGCCATGAGCAAGAAGTCGAATTCCAAGAGTTAGAACAGTTGGATTCTCTCCAAGAACAAACCCTCACTGAGTGTTTGGAAGGGGATGATATGTTGATGATTGAAGGCGCAGGAGATACTGAGATCCTTGAGAACAATGAAGAGCTGGGAGATGAGGTAATTTCTGCTCTAAAAGGAATTAATGATGATGTTCAATTAGAAGATGGGATGGAATTATCCACTATCCCAGCTTGGTTGACCGAAGGTTTGATGAAGAAGTCCAGATCACTAGATGAAGTTCAACTAGTTGAAAGC
Organism: Sequoia sempervirens; assembly: GCA_007258455.2. Taxonomy (NCBI): domain Eukaryota; kingdom Viridiplantae; phylum Streptophyta; class Pinopsida; order Cupressales; family Cupressaceae; genus Sequoia; species Sequoia sempervirens. The sequence continues at coordinate 24,603 of VDFB02255114.1, forward strand.
ATGCAAGACTTCCTAGAGAGGATTGGCAAAGCTAAAACGCCAAAGAAGCCTAAGAAGTATTCTCAGATTACCAGGAATGATGCAGGATCCAGGATCTTACAGGTGGCAGTCCCGAAAATTGATAAGCCAAGAGATCATATTACTCCTATGGATTATGATGTTACGACGTTGGACATCGGGCCAACCACGATAAATCAGGATTTTCATGAGTTGGCAGACACTTCCAAAGCCATCAAGGAGAAGTTCGACAAAACAGAGGAGAAGAAGGAAAGGCTAGAGTTAGAAAATCTAAGGCTAGTAGAGTTCATTCAGCGACTAACAGCCCCTTTGTGCCAAGAAAGTGAAACTTTTATTCCACCATCATCTCTTACTCCGGAATCCGTTGATGTTCTTGAAGCTATGAGGATCACAAGTCAAGCAACTAAGAGTTGGGTTATCAATATTTCAAAACAGATGGAGCAATTCTTAGAGAACTGCGCTCAGACTTATGACAGATCTGCCTTGCTTATAACTGAAGTTAGTCAAATTGAAGACAATTGGGAAGACTTCCAGTACGTAAATGATAAAGTGATACCTCGTTTGAAGGTTTTAAAGGAAGTTTCCCTGCAAATATTAATCCAGGAAGGTGTTATTGAGGAAGGAGCCTCGTATGATTTCAGCAGGTGGTGTCATTCCTTATTGGCTAAAAGGAAGATATACGATGGAATGAAGGAAGAATGTGCTGTTATACGGAGTGCAATTGAAAAATTCAGTTCAAAATCCTCACTTCTCTTGAAGGATTAACAGGGCAGGAGCATCATGATGCAAATGGCTTGGTGTGATGAACCCTAGTGGCTCACAAACTGTTTATTGACCAATTGGTGTAATTTTCTGATAACTTGATATTTCTTTGTTTTATTACTTTTGAAATTTTGGCATACATACATTGAATGTAAGAGGTATAAGAAGAAATTACTCAATTAACATATAGTAACCACCCTTACATCAACTTGCAGGCATAAAGATTATATTTGGTTTCATCAATGTATACATTTGCTAACAGGTTTATCAATGTAAATTACTTGTATTATCTCAAAACACATAATAGATCATGAAAAACCTGGCAAGTGCATTGGCTGGAGCAGAACAAACTTGGATGCAGCTTTGAAATGTGTTGTCACAGCCACCTCATATGTCACTTCTCTCTGATTTTATTTGCTGCAAACTCTACTGTTGATCTGCCAACAACCTATTAACTAGCCGTCCCTTTCTATAGTAAAATCAGACTCAAACATGAATCGGTTTGCTTCAGGCTGAGAACATCTCATCTAAACAGCTAAACACTAGCCCCTGTATGGACTATTTTTGGTATATGAGCCCAACTGTCAATAATTTTCGCTGCTAAACACTTCACAGATGTTTTAAGACTCTCAGCAGCCAACATGGTTTTAGGTTTCTGATCATATGGTGAAGTATCCAAGCTTCTAGAAACCACGTTTTACCCTACAGTTGCTGGTATGTTATGTACAGCCTTGAATTCACAGGTATGGCCAGATTTACTTCAAGAATTTCACCCAGATCTGTTATTTAAGCTTCATTACCAGCAATTAATTCATAGTACAGAATTCTCTATTGAAATACCTTCAATATATATGAAGATCTGAAACAATTAACTCCAAAATCCTCTAACAAGGCCCACATTCAGAGTTTAGACATGGCACTGTAGCGAACACACTGTAGTGACGGTATTATAGCGGGCACTGTTCACGCTCACTGTTCACGTGGTACTTGTTGATGTGTTTTTCGTGACCGCACCAACGCAGAATAAAGTCGCCAACGACTTCCCTATTCTCTCTTGATCAAAGTATTCCGCACGCTAAGATTGCAAGAAAGTTCATGCGTTCAACTCCAAGGTTCTTTAAGTGCGAATAGGCTCAGTTTGGCTCGATGTGATTTGCTGGTATTTCAAGGGGACTTACAGAATTGTGCAGCAGTGGAGAGAGGAATTCAAATGCTCGAAAGATTTGTCTATGAAGCGCGGGTTTCCTATCCTAACCAGAAAGTACTGAATTGAAAAGGGTGTAGGGCCTAAGAAGTTTATGTTCTATTCTAAATGCAGGATATGTGGAGCTTCACTTCAATAGACTTCAACCGGATTTCACCTAGCCTCCGTCGGACAGCCTCAGCAAAATCGGTGCAATCTTCAAGGGAAATAGCAAAAGATGTTCAAATTATGACTTAACATGCATACACCATCACAACGACGCATATAAGCATATAAATCACAACCGAAGTTAAACTCAATGTAATGTCCAGTTGACCACACAAGGCGAACTTATCATCAACAAGCCGCTAGTGGTATGGAATAAAGCGAAGCTATCTCAATAAAACACCACACACCAAGTAAGCTACTTGCATGAATTTAAGCACTTGGATACGAAAGGAAGAAGAAGCCTTGCTAGCATTTCATGACAAGACGAATTCCATCATCAATGAAAAGATCTATTATCATAAAATGTGTTACACAACAATTTCCTCAAAAGTTTTCAAAGGGAAAACTTTCTTTCTTCTCCAAACTACACTATCAATCTACTTCTAAGCTACTCTAAGCTGTCCCTCTACTCTAATTCTACCCTGATCCTCTCTACTGTCTACCTTCTAATCCATTACAAATGAGGGGGACTCCCCCTTTATATAGCTAGCCAAGTCCCAAAAGACGGCTAGGGTTACAATCGATAGAGTGGCCAGAATCGTGCCACCTCAGCCCTAAATAATATTGCCCTAAAAACCGCCACAGAGGAGAGTGGGGTAATAAATGCGCCATAATGTCCACCATCATCCTTCTAGAAGATTCCATTTGTAGATGCGTTCACACTGTTCTCCATCTTCTTTCTTGGCGTCGTTCTTTGACTTCTTCCACTTGAGGATCTTCATCCTTGTCACTTGAGTTAACACTTAGCCAATTTCTTGCAACTTCTTCTTCCTTCGAGATTGAAACTTGTAACTTTATCTTCCTCCGAGGGTTGTGATATCATCGTGCTCCACCATTTCCAGACATCGTGCTCCGGCCTCGACATTCCTCCTGTAAAACAAGCGAGGAGAAAAGCATTAGAACACTTCATGATATAAACTTAACTCACTCACCTGATCCTCACGCTCCAACTTTCAAGCGTTCATCGCCAACTTTGGGTTCAAGTTCATGCCTTAGACAAACTTCATCTTTGAGAAATTCATTTCACCTGCTGGAGCTCTGATAACCTCGATTTTATTCATCTCTGGCTCAAGAAAACTATCTTCACGAAGGATTGAAGCAAATTCACCTAGGCAGTTTCTTTCAAATTCATCGTCTGGAGGATCTTACCTTGAAAACACCTTTTCTTCATTTTTGCCTTAGAAAATTTTCAAATTTCCCTTAGGAAATACCTCAACCTGGTGCCCACTTAAAATCTTCATCCCAAAACTCTTGACAAGCTGTGGAAGACCTTAAAATCAACTCCTCATCGATAATATTCAATACCCAGAAGAAAATTCTCTCCAGAACGCATCGAACCCATGGGTGCACAACGAACGGGTTCATTTTATTTCTCTGAATTTTGAACCTTAGGAAATTATTCTTTCAACAATTTTGTTCTCGTTCTTCAATCCCCTCTGAGAATCTTGCTCTGACTTGGAAAATTTTTATCAATCTTGTGGAGCTGACGTTCACTGACTTCATCTCTGGCAACTCATCTGTGCTTCAAGGAAAAATCCATCACCTCAGAGTTCTAGGCGTTTTTCTAAGGGAGAAAATATCTTGTGCCTTAGAAATTTTTTTTTGAATCACTCTGGAAATTTTGCCTTGGAAATTTTCACCTTAAAATTTTGGCCTGTGAGAAAGACACCAACTTCACTTAGAAAATTTTATCCACAGAGGTGCCTGGCACATTTTATTTTTCTAGCCACCACTTCGTATTTTACTTCACACTTGGAAAATATTTATTCAAGAGCCCAACGCCTAGCAATTTTTATTTCACACGCCTAAGAACCTTTTCCCACACCTTATTACTCTCATCACTCTTGGCGCCCAGCACTTGATGGAGGAAAATTTAAAAAAATAACGCCCAATATTCATCACTTTTCACCAGGCCTAGCAAGAATCTTCAAACACTCTCCACTTTAGGCGCATTTTGTGGATGAAGGAGGATAACGCCTAGTATTTACCAAGCATTGACCACGCCTTGAGGCATTTTCAACCACACTTCACTTTACTTACCACCACCACTTACTTTTTACACCTCAACATGGGCGCATTTCAGCTTAGCAAGAGGATAACTCATCGTATTCAAATTTTTGTCTTGACTTGGGCTAGTTTGGGCGCATTTAGGAGGGTGAGGAGGACGAGTTTCTTTGACTTGTTGACCCTCTTCCAACTTTGGCGCATTTTCATGTAGGTGGAGGATGAAACTTCTCAAATGTCTTTATGTGACTTTTCAGCTTCCATTTTTTTGTCTTCACTTGCATGCATTTGGGCGCATTTTGGCCCTTGAGGAGGATGAAAACATTTGACTAGTTTGACTTTATCCAGCTTATGCTTGCATGGGGCGCATTTGAGGTGTGGAGAAGGACGAATTTTACTTAGAAACTTTCACAACTTCCCTCCTTCTCCTTGGGCGCATTTTAGCATGGCAGGAGGATGAAATTCGTTGACTTTGCTTTGACCACCTTGTCTTTTGGGCGCATTTCACCCCTGCTGCAGGATGGGCGCATTTTGGAGGGTGAGGCGGATTTCCATGCCTTAGAAACTTTTTCAACTTTTCCTTCTTCCTTCTTGGGCGCATTTTAGCCTGGCAGCAGGATGAAAATCGTTGACTTTCGTTTGACTTTCCTGCCTTGGGCGCATTTTGCCCTGTGTGAAGGATAAACTCACACTTAGAAATTTTTTTATGCCTCTAGCTGAGATGGGCACATTTCCCTATGCCTGCTGGACGAGACTCCAGACTTAGACAAAATTTTATCATCCTCGCCAGCTTACGTGCCTTATAGTAAGTCCTCTGAATTTGCGCCTCTGAAGCTCGGATCAACTTGAAATTTCAAACATAGCTTCTTCACAACTTTATCAATCTGTCGACACTGCCACTTTTAGTCACCCTGCTATTTATAGCCTGTTTCTGAAGGTGGCTTACTATAAATAGTAAGCTCTTGTTTCTGATAGCTCCCAAGCTCCCATCAAGTTGAAATTTAATGAGGCGCATCCTCACCACGCGACTTCATCACGACACTCCATGCATGCAACCGATTTACTATTTTAGCATGCTTCAATTTGACTTACTATAAATAGTAAGTGCTCCGTTTGACCTGAAATTTTACCAGCAGACAGCCTGAAGAACGCTGATCGAGGTGGTTTACACCGGATTTCGAAGATTTTGACTTTTGATGCCTATTTTTAGGCTCCGAAGCTAGAAACCCTAATTTGCATTGCATGCGTATCAAAAGATCTCCGCTTGTTTCTCGCTTTCATGCAAGATCATGACGCCTTCGCGATTCTCAATCCGCTGAGGCTGGCCGCCGACACACCGCTAAAATAGCAAGTTCCTACCGAAAGTGAGAATCCTCGTTGTCACACCATCGCCAAGCTCAAAACCCATCGTGAATCACCCGACATGCAAAAGAAACCTCGACATGCAAACCTCCTAAAAATAGCCTCTGCGTCAATCCTCGAAGTGGTCATCTCACTTGCATGTTATATCATCGCTGGTCTCAAAACCTGTATGAATATCCGCATTACGCAAAAGAAAAAACTCGCGACTCGCACTCGAAATTAGCCTTAGTTGCATCGCTAAAAAATAGTAAGTCGCTCATTTTGCTCAAATTCTAAGTATGCGAAACCGGGATATACCGAATGCCGCGGTGATGATCGTAATCTCAAAAATAGCTGATAGATTGCTCTAAATTTCACACTTACTAAAAATAATAAGTACCTGGAATTTGATGAAACTTGGCTGGAAACCTGTTGGATGTCTGCTGACAACAACATTAAGTTCAATTTTCAATTTACTCACTTCGTTTGACCTGAATTGACCAGGAATGACGAAACCCTAATTTTAGACTTGGCCAAAATTTCAAGTTTAAACTCAATGACGGGCACAATCCCGGAAAGACAGACAGTGGAAAGAGAGACAACAACGAAAAGCAAAGCCAAAATTAGGGGGTCCCCATTTGCAATGGGGCGATGTGTGAAAAACGTCACAACAGTACTGTAGCACGACACTGTTCACGTGCACTGTAGTGTTTACTGTAGCAGCAAATAAAAGCTTGAAATCTGTTTGATAATGGCTGCCAATGATGAATACCTTAGGTCTGCAATAGATTAACTTTCAACGCTCAAACCTTCAATAAAATTCTTCAAATTTAAGCACAAGTATGGCTCCTGAATGAAGCCATCTGATAGCACTCTTCAGCTGATCTCTCACAACCTCAGATTGCTGCACATCGAAGAGTTTTCATTCTCCAATGGCTGGTAATCCACAAAAACCCTTGTTTCTCACAAACTCCAAAGTTCTCAATAAAGACAAAGTTGAATAATCATATCATAATGAATTCTTTTTGCCCTTTGAAAGCTTTTATAGCCTCTTTGAGAAAATCGACCTATTTTGGCTTTTAAAAATCATTTAAATATTATAATCTTCAATTTGCATTTAATGCCTTCTCATTACCTTGGTTTATGTGCACATAATCAATTAATATCATTAAATACACTTTTAATGTGTCATTGGCCCCATTTGAATATAAAGTTAATTTATAAAATTATAACTTTATATTATAACCCCTTTTAATATAAAGTCATTTTATAACTTTATATTATAAACCTTTTTAATTAAAAATCATTAATGACACATTAAATATTAATATCTCCATAAATATGCATCGGTTAGCCATTGCAACTGAAACCAAGGTCAATTTTGCCAAACTCTGAGTGATTAGACATCCTGCCAAAGATAGTAACTCCTGATAGCTGACTTACTATAAATAGTAAGTACACACCACTGAGTCTAGAAACAACTGCAAAGGTCCAATCAACGGTCGATACTGCAAATATGCTCTGTTCAGGTGCCCTGCTATTATTGGAAACCCTGACTCTGCCAAAATAGTAACTTACTATAAATAGTAAGTGTGCCAATCTGAGTCAAATAACTTGTGCAAAGGCCAAAACCTGAATCCAGCTGAGGAGTAATGTCCCAAATCACTAGGTAACTACCACAGAAGACCCCCTATCCATAACTGTTAGCCTACGAGGGTCAAATGATAGGCTAATCCTTACGAACTTTGATGCTCGCAAAATGGGGACATTACACTTGGATTTAGAAGGATTGAAGAAAAGTGTGATGAACATTTACTTCATGGAAGTGCAGATTGTTACAGAGAATCAGCTTGATGATATGTCTTCCCTTTTGACCTTTATGGATAACTTTCAGAAACAGGAAGATAGATGGGAAAGCACTTTCACTCAATGCCTTGAAACGTTGGACGTGATAGGAGTGCAACTGGATTTTGTGCCGAACATCTCAATGGAGGAACTCGATTATGTGTTAGCAAAATTTCTTACATTTGCAGCTAGAGAGCAGTCCAAAGGGAATTGCATTTTGAATTCCCACTTGCTCGAATGATTCGCAGGGTGTCATCATTTTCCGTGCTCCAAGTGGCTCGTTCTGCTTGTGCCATGTGTCCTTTGAGTTGGTTATGCTTTTAGGGTTAGGGTTTATTGAAATGATCTTGGCCATTGATCTTAAATCAATCTGGGCCACTGCTTTGTAATTGGGGTGCCTATATAAACCCCACGCATTTTATTTATTCAGGGAGAGACTTATGAAATTGTTGCTACTATTGCTATTCAAATAATAAGTGGATTCAGAGTTGAGCATTTGTTATTTTTATGAGCTCGCATGGTTTCATGATTTTTTCAATAGAGTAAATTGGTTTTCAGCATTTTTAGATGAATGAAAGATTGATAGTGTTGGAGATAGTGAAATTAGTTCATACCTTTTTCAATTGAATGATTTTCAATTTGATGTGTAAGGTTAGTCTGAACATTGAAACTGTTTAACTTGAATTCTATTACCTATATGCATTGATCGAATTGATGGTGGTATTGTGTAATAGGACATCTTTCGTAAACCCATTGAAGATTGCACCGTCTTTGTCTAGTTGTAGTAGTGTGCTTGGCAAAGCAAAGATTGGTTTAAATTTCACTATCCAGCATTTGTCTCTTAAGTTCGTAGGAATAATTTTGCATAAATCTAGTTTCTTAACCCTCATCCCTTTTCCTTTTATTTTATTCGAAACCGAAAATCCCAAAAAACATAAGAGCATTCAACGTCAAATCAATTCTAATTCCTACTTCGAATAATCTACTATCTAAGGTCCCTTTGTGAAACCAGCATATCACATCATCCATTGAGCTTGTCCATCTCCCCAAAACGAAACATTGGAATTACCATATGACCTTTCTAGCAATCTTAGTGTTATCCCGAATTTTTGACTCGTTTTGAAATTTGGGTAACCACTCAAAATTTTCATAAAATTTGAGAATTTTCTTCTCTAAGGCACGCATTACGAGGTGTAAAGAGTGGCAAATCTCAGTTTTAGGTTTATAAACCTTTGGGCTATTCTTTTTCTCTCTTTCTTTTTCGTTTTTGTCAATTTCTGAGTCTTTTTCCTTGTCTTTTTGCTCAAAATCGGGTTTTTTGAGTAACTCAGCAAATAGGGAAATTTTGGCTTAAAAGGCAAAATTGCTAAAGCTCTTAAAATTCCGAAATTGCTTAAGTGAGTCAAAAAGTCCGAATTTGTTAAGAATGCTCATTTTTGTTAAAAGTGAAATTGCTAGATGGTTTTAAAAACCTGATTTGCTTTAAGTGAATTGTTATTAGATCAAAAAGGTCCGAATTTGTTTTAAATAAAATTGCTAAATGATTTTAAAAGCCCGATTTCAGTTTTTGATGACATTTTATGTTGCAACGAACTCTAAAAAGTCTGACGCTGTTCTGATTCGAGCTATTTGAATCCTTTTTTGTTTTGACTTCCTTATTTCAAGGAGATTTTATCGATCTTGAAGCTTGAGGATCGGATTTTTATCAGTAAATAGCCAGTTCTCTTTCATTTTCTGAAACGCGCATAGGGTTTCTCCACCATTACTTTCATTTGCAAACTTATTTTCGGGTTTGTTATTCTTTTCCTTGTTTCTTTCTAATTTCGTTTTCTGTTAATTATCTTTTTGTATTAAACGTAATCTTTATTTATGTATTTCGTTTTTATTCCAACGTCTTTTCTTAAAAACGCGTTTTTCTTCAACGTTTTTACACGTTTTTCTGATATACATTGAAATGTATATTCTTTCACTTTTGTTTACTCACGTTTACACCATATATATTCATTCGCCATTATTTGTTTTTGTTTCATACAAAATGCGTTTTTATTGTCCTTTAGCCCGCCTTAATTCAAAATGCATTTTCCATTTATTATATACCCTTCATAAGCCACGCGCCCTCTGTTTCCTTCGTCCCATCGATATTTGCTCTTTATTTCCTTCCATACCTCCATTCTTTAAATCCATATCAAATGCATTTTTCATTTTCCAAATGCCTCATATAAAATGCGTTTTTCATTACGCCATTCTTCTCAGCAATAAAGTTTTCACTTCATTCCGTTTCCATTCATTCACCAATTCGTGTTTTACATTTTCATTCATCCACCTCAAATCCTTCATTATCATTTTCCACAAAAAAAAAAACATTTCACTTTGAGTCATATTTCGGGTTTTGAGAACCAAATATGCAAATCGGGATTTATAGCTAGAATTACAATTTTAAAAATTGCAAAATTGTAAAATTGTAAAATTATTAAAAAATCCCGACTGCTTTTTGAAAAATTGTTGAAGTCATTGAAAAACCCGAAATGCTTTAAAAAGCTCAAAAGTTAAACTTTTTTAGACATAACTCCAAATCCAAGCTCAAAACCTTTTTGTCTTGCTGTTCCAAGAAGACAAAACGTTGCTTTTGATTGCAATCACTCCATCAAGATCCAAATTCGTCTTTACCGTTCATTCTCCACCATTTTTCTAAAGACGGTTTCATTGTCCTAGGGTTTGAGTTTCACCATGTCCGCTCATGTTGATGTTGATGATGTTCTTACCTTATGGGGTTTTCACCGCAGCCTTGCAGATTCCTGTTCAATGACAGACGAACCAGCTTCTCCAATAAGCAAAAAGATGAAATATAAATTTGATAAGTATCAGAATGAGATTTCCCCGTCTCACGTGGTCTCAAATATTGACGAAATCAAGGACACAGAAATTGGGCATGTTGATATGTCCGAGTTTTTGGGGAGAGCTGAGAAATCAACTTCTCACGACATGCAATTGTTGCTGAGAAGTCATATTCACCTGGTATCTTCTTTTCCTGTTGCTGCTCTTGAGCCTGAATTTGTTCTTGCATGTGCATCCCGTTTTGACAGTCAATCTAGAACTATCAAGGACGATGATGGCAACGTGGTTATTAGACTTGATGCTGAGACAATCAACAGAATTTTCAGAGTTCCTGATGCTACTACATATTCAGAAATCACATTGAAGAGTGCTCACAAATATTATGAGCAGAAGAAGAATACTTGTATTAAACATATCAATTCTAAGTGGCTTCTTAAATCACGACCTTGTGTGACTCGGATACCCAAATTGTATCGGTCTGATTTTAAGGAAGAAATTAATGATATGATCATTCTCCTGAGCAGAATAGCAGGGTTGAAGGTTTCCAATATGTTTGAAAATTGGATGTATAAGTTTACTGTGTTCATCACAAAAGCACAGCATCCAATATTTTGGGGTGAAATAATCAGTGACAGTTTGTGTGAACAACTTGCATAGGTTCCTACCACTCTTACCTTCTACATGAACTCATATTTGGTTTATATAGCAGCTTCATTAAGGTATTTTCCAGGCCTATCTCCTCAAGGTGACAGATCATTGGTGCCTGTATGGGAGTATTATGATCAGCTGACTTTAAAACCAAGCCGAGCACATTATAGAAGAGTTCAAGATGCTTTCTTTGGTCATTTTATGTGTTTATTTGACAAAGCATTGGTAAACAACAGGGTATCTGAGGCGGCTTGGAATAAAGTAAATGAGTATGGTTGCTTGTTCCTTCAATTCCCTACCTTCACTTATATGAGAGTCGGATGCTTTGAAGACCAACCTTACATGCTTCCAAGGTATCTGACAGATAAGATTATTTTGATGGAGCTAGGAAGGCAGTTGATGGCAGTGCATGCACGTCAAGCTACACAACACAAGGCTGGAATCAGTATTTCATCACATAATCCATTGGTAATTGGGAGGTATTCTTTGACGACTTCCTCAAGAGCCAAAGCAATGGAGACTGAACTTCAGGAAATAACATTGAAGAGATTTCAGGCCAGAATGGATTTTGATTATAGAAGGATGAAAGACAAAATTAAAAGAGCCTTCACTCATGTGCACCGCATTGAAGACATTTGGGCAGACCTCCAGACAGAAAAAGATATATATAGAATGGATTATTGTAGGCTCACTGTGGAGCAAATTATTGATCTGAATCTGACCTTAATTCCAGAAGGTGTAATTGATGATAGGCAGGTTTTAGATCCTGAATATGAAGAACAAGAGGTTGCTAATGCGCCCATTCCTGCAATCCAGTGGTCTCAAAAGGAATCTGTCTCTATTTTTGATAGGTTTCAGTCAGTCTTGGCAAACACCAACACTTGGCTCAAAAGCATAGGTGTCAAGACTATTAAAATTAGAGTTAGGGCTGAAGATGATCTGGCTGGTCCTAAAGGATTGAAGTCAAAAATTAGAGACAAATCAAAAGAAGGAGCTTCTTCTTCAGGTACTAGAATTAAGTTAAGGGTGAGCCGAGCTGTGGAGGAACCGTTGGAAAAGGAAATACTAAAAGGGAAAGAAGTTAAGAGTATGCAGATTCAAGTTTTGGATCAGCAAGAAGAAGACGAGGTTCTTGAAACCTCTAACATTTTACCATGGATTCAATTCATAAACTTGTTAATCATCAAATAATCCTTGATAAAATGCAAACTTCTTATGAAGAACATAGACTTGCGACAATCAGATATTTTGATATAATCTTGAAGACTGTTGCAGTAGCCAAGAACACACTAGGCCCCGATGCAAATGAATTGCAGATGATCATCAACAAATTCTTGTCTTTCAAAGATAGGAATGAAACAAATTAAAATATTAGGTTGTTTTATGTATTTTTACTTTCGACAAATTATATGTAAAAAACAAGTTTTGCAATTGCAAGTGTTCTTTCCTTGCAGTTTTGAAAAATGTAATTACATGTAAGATCTTACAAAACAAATCACAATTTGGATTGTAATTTTGAATAAGTCAATTGCAATTAGTTATCGGTTGAGAGATTTTCTCAAGTTTGTTGAGATCCTCCCACCTTTTTCTCCAGACCTCCCTCCTATAAATACTTGAGGGGGTCTATTGTAATCTTTTATCTTTTTAGCAAGCAAGAAAACTCTGCAGAATTTTGTACTCATAAAGTCTTTGAGCTTTATAGTTAATATTGTGAATTTTCAAGTAATATCAAGAAGTTGGAATTTCAGACTTTGAGCTGAATTCTTATTTTGCATCCTTCATGTTCTTATGTCATTTTGGAGCATCATTTTGTAACTACTTGAGAATTGTGGAATATTGCTGAAGAGAGATTCAATTTAAATATCTGCAGTCTTTGTGCTGTAAATGTGAAAATTGAATTTATAGTTAGTATTAGAAATTGAGAACAATTGCAAGTCTTTGTGCTTGTATTAATTCTCATCTAGAATAGTTAATAGATACTTCATAGTTACAGACTTTGCGTTGTTTTATGTTGTATATTTTCATTAAGTAATCATTCTGAAAAGGGTAGATAAGATCTCATTCTTCAAGACTTTGTGCTTATTGATTGTTTTCTCGTCTCGGAGGAAGTAACGGAAGTCTTTGCGCTTTCAGGAAACTTTATTTTCTCTTTCTTAATTCCACTGCATAGCTGCTGTAATAAGTTTTATCAACTTTTACTATTTCTTTTTTGAGAAGAGAAAAGAACATAATCTTTCCTGAAATAAGAGGAACGATTGCTGTCCTACCCATTTAGTTTTATTTAGTTAAAGGGGGATGTAGAAACCCCGAGTTTCCCCGATTCTTAACTCTGACTGTTTTTTCTGAGGTTTTGCTGAAGTTTTGGTTTTTTTTGACGTTTTTGGGTTTTTGCATGTATAATGGAAGAATGCGATTTCTTGAAATAAATGATATAAAAATCTAAAATAAATTTAATGCTTCCAAAACTAGCAAATGACTCCGTAATCAATGACCAATGCTTTGTATTATTTTTCCCTCGACAGTTACAATCAATAATCTCAATTCTACAGGCTTAGATAAGATAAACAATAATCAAATGAACCTGATTTTTTTTGCTGCAGCTGAGACAGCCTTATAAATGGTACGGCTGCAATGAATGTCTATTTGTTTCTCCACCAACTACCAGATAATTGCTCCAGAGATTGATGCGCCCTCTGGGTAAATGCCAGAAGTCCAGAGTAGAAGGCGTTTGTGCTGAGCAAGGAAAATACAGCCTTTATTGAAGAGTACGGCCAGTATACAGCAGTGATAAATGAACAATAAATTCCTTCTCCCTCTGTGTAATGGTTGCAGCCTAATCCAAACACTGTAGCGCCTCAAATGGTGAAGATAGATGGCAAAGGTGAAAGGCGTTCTCTTCAAGAACCAGACACGCCTTTATGAAACAGTACGGCCCTGGTATAGCATGGTACGGCCTGCTGTTTGCAGCAAATCAGACTTGTACGGCTCCCCTCTGATGTCTCTGAAAGATGAGGACTATAAGCGCCCAGGTAAATAGATGCCTTCTGAATGATGAATATCTGCTGAAGCTCTGTAAATAATAAAATGCTCTTCTTTTTAATGGTACGGCCTGAATACTGAAAAGTACGGCCTTTAAGACAGCAGCCACTAGCAATAAAGAGGTACGGCTCTTCCCTGAGCCTCCAGAACTGGGACAAATGTATGCCTCAATTAAATAATTCCTCTGTGAATGAATACCGACTGAAACCCTGATGTTTGAATCAACTTTGATGCTCTGTAATTTATTCTGGATGAAGAAATCCCACGGCTGGCAGTAGATCAGGTGTTATTTCACACCCTCTGAACTGTTTCGATGGAGATGGCTCGTTCTCCAAAGAATTTCGAGATGAAACCCTAAGGTTCTGCTCTCTGGCAAAGACTTGATCAATTTCTGATTCTCAAATGTCATAATGGCTCAACTTTCAAGGCAAAACACTCTTTATTGCACAAAAGTGCGATTTCTTTAATAATAGGGCATTTTAAAATATTTCAACTTTTAATTCTTTTAATTTGCAATAGTCTCAGCCAAATATTAAATTATAAATTTAATATGTGAAATGGCCCCTTTCCTGATGTTGGGCGCCCCCTTTATGAGAATCACTTAAGTTATAATTAAAAATTATAACTTTATATTATAAACATTAAATAATTAATATTTAATCAATATAATTAAATATCAATATCTTCCTCGTTAATCATCCGATTACTGTTCCGTCTGAAGCTGACGAACCCTGAAGTGATTCCGAATACTGACACAGCCATACTGCTAAAAATAGCAGTGGTCCCACTCTGCCTGCCAGGAACTGCTAAAAATAGCAATTCTGCAAAAAGGTCACCGATCGAGCCCAAACGAAAGCCAATTGATCAATATTGCCAATCTGACGCCGAGCCAAGCTCCGAGACGACCCTCTAACCACTCTGTCAGCCTACGAGGGTCTCATGATAGGCCAATCTCACGATCACTGATGCTCGCCAAAAACGGGGACATGACAGGGGAGCCTTCCCTTAATTAGGAGAGTTTAAACTCATGTGCTGTGATTGAAACCACAATTTTGTATACTTTCACAAGAATACAAAATTTTCAACCAACACTTAGCATAAGAGGTAGTTCTTCAAGAGAGGATAAAGCTGTCTTTGGGCATTTTTATTCTGATGTTTGGTGTGTCACAAAACACACATCAACACGTTTCACTCCATAAAGCCCAACGTGCTTGCTAAAGACAATGATCAACAAAGAGAATAACAACAAAGATATATATATATATATATATATATATATATATTCTGATTTGAAACAAAGAACCTCTGAGAATCTTGAAATATCTTTCCTATAAGCACAAATGTGACTCCTGTGTGTAGCCACTTGAAGAGCAAACCTTGGGTGGTATTTCACATTTGTAGAATGTTTGAATTTGAGAGAAATCACGTTCTCCAAGATCAAATTTGCAGCAAAAACCGTTGTTTCTTTTCACAACCAAAAACTCTTGAAATTTTCCAAGTATGAATGATGAATGAATGCTTGAATGTGCTTTTTATAAAGATTTTATATCTTCTCTTGAATTTGCATGACTTCCAAGGCAATTTAATCAATTAAATATAATAAAATGTATTTGCTATTGTTGCCTTTTATTATATCATTCATTTGGGCGCTCATATTAATGACTTAATGATTTGACTTTAATATTATTAAATAGGCCTTTATAATAAAGTCATTATAATAACCACTTTAATAATTAATTATTATTCAAGTATTCACTTTAATAATAATTAAAATACCATAACTCCTTTAATAATCAACATTAATTAATTTTGTCAGCGCCAGAAGGTAGCCCACTGAATCCTCTGCTCACTAGGGTGCCTTACTATAAATAGTAAGATTGGTCCCCAACAATTGAGTGACTTACTAAAAATAGTAAGTGTGCATAAACTAAGTCCAAAACACCTCCAGAAGGCAAACCTTGAATACCACCAAGTCCGTGAGAAGAAAATACCATAAACTGCCATCTGAAGAACCTGATAACTCCCATACAGGGCCCTCTAAACAACAACATTAGCCTACGAGGACCAAATGATAGGCTAATCCATCAAACTCACACTAGCTAAAAGAGGGACATTACATGGTCACTCTTAGCCTGAAGGTCTTGCAATATAATGTAGTGACGTGTGATCAACCTTGGTAATCTATTGAGGAGACGGTCGACCTTTGGGTTGATGTGTAGGTTGTCCCAGATGATTGCTTGAGGGGCCTCTTGTCTAAGAGTCTCCCTTTGTATGTGATCCCTCAATGAGATATCCCACAGGTTTATGGGATCCACCATCAATGCGTCTTTTTTGTCTTCATTGGCTTGTACTGACTATTCGGCTAGTTGACCCATTATGACGCCATTCTCCTGTCTATGTGGTGTGTACGAGGGTTCACTTCGGCAACGATGCCAAGTGTTTACTCGCTAAGGGGTTTAACTAATGAACATGGAGTAACGAGAATGTAGAGTAACAATTATGAAACATATCAATTACACAATTATTGCATAGAATATAGCATTGGATTCATTCATCAGATAATAACAAGTACATCATAAATCATAATGTCGGGTCCTCGACTACAATGAAATTATCAATTATATAGCTGGCCAATGTTGGTTGAGGGCACCAACCATCAACAATGACTCATACAACCACCCAATGGTCGGGGATTAGTTTCCCGATTACAACTTATACTAATCTATTGGTGCACACAGTATTATTTACTTATTTTATGTACTATTCGTTTGGTCAACTAACAATTTAATTATTTATGATACGACCGACTACAATGGACAATTGCAATCCAATGAGCACTCCCATGTTTACAGGATGCAAATTGAGTAAGGATGATGAATCTCTTGATGCTAATCAATCTCTATATAGGTCCATGATTGGAGTCTATTGGATGTGACAACTACAAGACCTAATATTATGCAAGTAGTTGGTTTGGTGGCACGGTTCAAGGCAGTACCAAAGGAAACTCATGTGCAAGCAGCCGAGAATATTCAAATATTTGAACTGTAGTATGGATTTTAGTTTGTGGTATCCAAGAGGTGAATATTTCACTCTCACAACATACACGGATGTGGAATGGGTTGGCTGTGTTGATGATAGAAAAAGCAAAAGTGGAGGTGCATTCTTTCTTGGCAACAATCTTGTATCATGTTTAAGTAAGAAATAGGAGCCTGTTTCATTGTACACAACAGAGGCAGAGTATATTGCGACAACTTCTTGTTGCACTGAAGTTATTTGGATGAAGCAAAGTTTGAAGGATATTAAAGTTGAGTATGAGCATCCCATTTCCATATTTTGTGATAATATAAGTGCAATCAACATCTTGAAGAATCTAGTTATGCACTCTAGGATGAAGCATATTTTGATCAAATATCATTTTTTAATAGAATAGGTGGTTGATTAGCAGGTGAAGTTGGAGTATGTTGCTACAAAAGAACAAATTGTGACATTTTTGTGAAACCACTTTCAAAAGAGACTTTTGAGTACCTAAGGGAGAAATTGGGAGTGATATCACTCTCATCCATTCACTAAAATTCTTCAAAAAAAGCATGTGTTCAAGGGGAGCTATTCATTGCCTTATCTTTCAACTATGGAAAGCCCTTGCCATTGATGTTAAAGGGGAGAAGTAGAGTAAGGGGAAGCATTTCAGTCAGGGGGAGAAGTGGTCCTGTTGCATTCCAAGATTATTTCTTTGCAGGGTTGCCATCAATGAGAAAGGGGGAGATTGTTGGAAAAAAAATTGTTGTCATTGATGTTAAAGATGATTTATGATGGCCGACCTATGGATCCAAGTTTGACGCCCACCATGTGTGGACAAAAATTAAAACTAAAGTTATATGTAATGTGGGCTGACCTCTCCTTGTGTAGTTCCCACTTTAGTGGGATTTAAAAATTAAAAATTAAAAATTAAAATATTATAAAAGGGGATGACCCCTTGAGAAGTGCGCCCATTTTAGGGCATGTAAAATAAATTAAATAAAAATTATTTCCTTGCTAAGTTGGCCGACCCCTTGGAGGAGTTGCCTCCTTTGGGTGAAGAGGTGCTTGGAAAAAGTATAGATAGATGCTTGTGAGAGGGTTAAAATCAATCAATTTCAAGGAATATTATTCATATAGAAAGCAAAAATAAAAAGATATTTGAGCAAATTTACAAGAGATATGTGAGCAGATTTATGAGAGGTTTTTAGCATCAATTTTGTGAAAATAGAAGAGAAATAAAAGGAAGATCATGGCGGTTCTATGAGTAGAAATATTGAAGACTATTGTAAATGTAAACAAATTTGTATCAGAATGGGATCCTAAAACTAAGAATAAACTAAGGTCTGAGATTCTGAGTGATATTTCTAAGTAAAATACGATTTTTCTGAATTCTTCTTTTATTGCAGAATGTACTGAATGCAGAACATTAATGATTTCGATGTCTGCATATTTAAAATTGGAATCATCTTTTATATGTTAGGAGACCCGTTTCCAAGGGATGCGTCTCTTGAGAGGACGTGTCTCCACACGTGGAGACACGTCCGCTCAAGGGACGTGTCCCTTAGGGCGCGGGTTCCTCTCACAACCGATGATCATTCGGTTTAAACAAACTTAACGAATAGACACACCCTTACGTATGGCGGATGTAATACAAGAATCCTGAATTTTAATTAATGCGAATTCAGAACATCATTTAGATAACTTCGATTTTTATACATGCTTTATAAAATTCGATTATTTACTTATTTCCAGAAATATTAAACATGAAGAGTATTAGATAACTTCGATTTTTATACATGCTTTATAAAATTCGATTATTTACTTATTTCCAGAAATATTAAACATGAAGAATTTTAGATCTTATATAAACGATGATGATGCTTATAGCAATCATCATTTATATCTGACCTAAGCTACCATTCATTAACAACTATATTGCAGATTTATGAGTAAATGTATTGCAGATTTGTTAACAGTTGTTTGGGCAGATCTAAGAGGAAGTTGCAAATAAAATTATCACATTATTTATTTGGAAGTTGGAGCCTCCTAATTGAGGAGATCAGAGGGTTGGTGGCTCTCATTAGAAGCGTTTGGTGCCTCTTGCTGGGTTGGTGCTCAGTAGTGGGGATTGATGTGTCTAGTGGGTTGGAGCTTACAAAATTTGTAAGAAGTTTTCATACAAGAAATATTTTGCCATGGTTTTCTCCCATAAGGGTTTCCATGTAAAATTGTGTGTTCTTGCCATGCTCTTAATTGCTAGATCTTGCGTGTATACTATTGCTATGGATGATTAAGTTTTGAAGTAATACTGCTATGATTGATTAAGGTGTGAAAAAGGAAAGTTCGACCTATATTGATTCACCCCTCCCCCCCTTCCTCTTAGTATAAGTGTAAGTGTGTGTTTCATCAAATTTACCTCATAATGTTACATGTTTCCTCTTTGGCACATTTATTTGCTATTGGCAGCACCATGGTTGCACATTGTAAGTGGCATTGCCATAATAAAAGGTGAAAAAATAACTTATCACTTAATTCTTTTATGCCCGGTTGCAGTTTTGTGGATGAATTGCTTGTTGTGTCGCCACTTTTAATTGACAATGCCTTTGAGATTGTGTGACTTTTACTTTGAATTTTAGCCTTTATAGTACTTATGCCCTTTTAGATTAGTGGTGTGAGTCACAAAATGTGACCACATAAAGTTCTTTTCTACATTGTTGTGGACTTGTGTGTATTCAACCATCTTGGTCACAATTTTCCCCAAGTTAAGTCACTTATGATATGCAACATTTTTAACACTTGACTCTTTCATGCTGATCACATATTATGCCACCATGGGCATTTAGAGTGCAACTTTTCCGTGGTTAACCATTGAAAATATGTGACATAATCAATTGGACTTGATGATTTCTCTCATGATGTGGTTCCCTGGGATCTTTGCCACTTTGGATTTGGTGATCAAACCTATGCTTAGTTTGAGGCGATTCTATATTGCTTCTTTCGTCCTTTGCATTCTGCTGATATGTCACTTGGAGGAAATGCTAGCAATTCATGACCTTTGTCATCTTTATTCATTATCCTCAGTTTGTTGAGCAACCTACAAACATTGTCAGGTTTGACAAAAGTTGACAACTTGGCAATTTGACTGAAACTAGATTTGATAACATGGCAAGAATGACATAATTGCTGACTACAATCTTGACCATAGGCAAAATTTCGATAGGGGTACTAATTTTGGTACTAACACTAGTAAATTCTTGAAAAAGTAATAGCATAAATGGTAGTAGGCATAGGGATCAATTGGGTACTTGGTGTGCTAATAAAGGATGTTAATACTAATTAATGTTATGCAGTTAGTTTAATCCAAATGGTTATTAACAACCATCAAAAGCATTTAAAGATACCTTTTGGTGGTTATTGAAGAATAGTAGCATTGGATTGTTAATCATCACTTTGAGTGGAGTCAGATCCACTAGTATTATTAGATCACTATATTTTCTATATTCTTTTCTAGCATACATATTTGACTATGTACGTGTGAGTGTATTCTTACAGTCAAAAACATGTGAGTGAGTAAATAGCTTTACAGTAGGATGTAACTTCAAATCCTCTTTAGTATAAAAATTCCATTGCTTG
>VDFB02255115.1:0-18358 GCA_007258455.2 Sequoia sempervirens
ATAATCAATTGGACTTGATGATTTCTCTCATGATGTGGTTCCCTGGGATCTTTGCCACTTTGGATTTGGTGATCAAACCTATGCTTAGTTTGAGGCGATTCTATATTGCTTCTTTCGTCCTTTGCATTCTGCTGATATGTCACTTGGAGGAAATGCTAGCAATTCATGACCTTTGTCATCTTTATTCATTATCCTCAGTTTGTTGAGCAACCTACAAACATTGTCAGGTTTGACAAAAGTTGACAACTTGGCAATTTGACTGAAACTAGATTTGATAACATGGCAAGAATGACATAATTGCTGACTACAATCTTGACCATAGGCAAAATTTCGATAGGGGTACTAATTTTGGTACTAACACTAGTAAATTCTTGAAAAAGTAATAGCATAAATGGTAGTAGGCATAGGGATCAATTGGGTACTTGGTGTGCTAATAAAGGATGTTAATACTAATTAATGTTATGCAGTTAGTTTAATCCAAATGGTTATTAACAACCATCAAAAGCATTTAAAGATACCTTTTGGTGGTTATTGAAGAATAGTAGCATTGGATTGTTAATCATCACTTTGAGTGGAGTCAGATCCACTAGTATTATTAGATCACTATATTTTCTATATTCTTTTCTAGCATACATATTTGACTATGTACGTGTGAGTGTATTCTTACAGTCAAAAACATGTGAGTGAGTAAATAGCTTTACAGTAGGATGTAACTTCAAATCCTCTTTAGTATAAAAATTCCATTGCTTGTCTTACTCAACTATATCTTTCTTTATAAAGCACTCTTGCAAATTTATATCATTTTCCTTTCCATTTGATTTTCCAAAAATGTGCAAATGTAATCATAAATTTCAACTACGTTCTTTGCTAATATATATTTCTGGCTATGTATGTGTTTGTGTGCGTGTGTGAATACGTAGTGTAAAGAATCATAAGTAGCCTTCTAGTAGGATAAAACTGCATCTTTACTGTAGTGTAACAAGTCCGTTGCTTATTTTCCTCAGCTAGGTCTTTCTTTATAATGCAATGCTGTGAACTTTTTTCCCCATATCATAGAATTCCCTCAAAACCATTTAAGTATAATCTTAAATTCCAACTCTATTTACATGCTATTTTTGAAGGCATAGGTATCATTTTAATGTTAGGTAATGAATGAATTGCCATCTTACCAATCGTTAAAAGATATGCACATGAATAGCAGAAGAAATATAGGTTTGTATATTGGAAGGATAATAAATTGTTAGAATACTTGTCTGGATGCATGCATGTATTTCTGAAGAAAATGTGTCATTTTGCAGGTTATTATATTTGTGAAACTCTTGGGTATACAGAAAACTCAAACGTTTCTCTTATAGGTAACTTTCCTTAATGTTTATCTCCATTGAGCACTTCCACTGTTCTATTCATGTTTGGACTTGTTTTTTTCTATTTTGATTGTTTTTTTTCTGTTACAATGTTTTAACTAATTTTGACATAAACATCTAGGTTGCCGGACATCAGCATGTGCATAATGATAAAGGATTGAACAATATTGTTCTTTTTCTACCTTCGTCAAATAATAAAATATAGCTATACCTTACATTGCTAGAAAGCTCTAGACATGTATTTCAAATGATACAATATTCATTCCTGATTTTTCATTGGATATCAGTTTTACTAAACTTTTCTTTATGGACTGTTGTTGGGCTTGATGCTGCTTTCATTCTGATTTAGGGTTGTAACAGTAAAATTATCAACTTTGTATAGCTTACAAAAAATCTCTTTGATGCCCTAGAAATTGGAAACCTGTCTTCAGGAGGTGGAATATACTCTTCACGTTAAGAATTAGAGCACAGTCTCCACAAGTGGTTTAGGGCATCATCTCCATCTAACTTTGATGAAATTTTCCCTTGTAAATATTTCAGTAATAATTTATCATCCTTTTTCCATGGGTTTCTGCATTTTGCTTTTGCCTATGTATATAGCTTTATCTAGGTAGTACATATCCTCATTATTGTAAATGTAATACTTTCACACTGATGAAGAATGTCATACCAGTTTTGTAGATTATTTCTGTAGATTGTGTCTCTTTCTCAGTCTTCTGCCATATGACTATGAAATAAACATGTCAGTTCACATCATAGCTAGTTTTTTCCTCAAGTCCTTACCCACCTTCTCAGACTCCTTACTCCTAATCCTGCCCCCTGAGAAACCTTCTGATATTTTGAAGAATCTTTACTTTAGGCTGTTTTTTAATCCACTATATTGGGGCTTTAGATTCTTGGTACTGTTAACGGCATTAATGCTCTGAGGTTCTCTTTTAATGAAGGAAGGAGAGGAAATCAAGGTTTAAGTTATAATGAAATTTTCAATTTTTACACCAATGTTTTACCATCATTTGTGCAAGAAAAAAAAGTGTATGCCTTTAGCGCATTTATCTCTTAATGGAGGGAGATGGACTTGACCAATGGGATAGGGTATCCTTTGGCAGAGGAGGGAGAGGAACTAAACTGCATTTATGCTCTCAGCTGACTAAGGGAGGCCTCAAGGCAGTTGTCCAATGAAAAGTCATTTATATGCTGATGACAACACTCAACTAGGGTATTTCTTAATCCAAGTGCATCTCCCAATCAATGGACTTTCCAGTCAATAGGTTGAGTTAGCTCTTTGACAGGCTAAACTGCGACATTCATGTTTTCCAAAGAGGTGTCAGTAGCGTCCTTGTTTCTCATTTGACTGACTGAATAGAGTTGGGTGGGCGAAGCAGTTGCATTTTTGGATGCAGCGAGCAGGCACAGACCTCTTCTGGTCACAAGGATTGTCCTCTAATCATGGATTGCATGCAGTTCATGGGTTTTCTCCTTCTGCCAGTTAATCCTTGTGCTTGTTTGGGTCTTGTAGTTCCTTCATCTTTACCCTCCTTACCACTGCAAATTGATTAGGAACATCTACCTTCAAAAGACCATGAATCTCGAGAAATTAGGTGGTCAGGGTGCATTGACCTGAATAAAATATGGGTGCACCTGAGCTTCATTTAAATCTGTACCCAAATCACATCTTATCTTGATGCACCTGTAGCAATTATGCTTAATCTCATGTGAACACCCTTATAAAAAGTGAATTTATATACAGATAAAACTAAAAATTAGAAGGAAAAGGTGAAAAGAAAAAACTTGATTTCAGTTTTAGGAGTTTTCATGATGATGTTAAATTTCATGTTTGATGTTTAAGTCTAAACGTTAGAACATACCCAAGTTTTGGGGGTTTGCACACTGTATACCCCTGCACTCTAGTACCTTGTGTACCCCCTTCCCCACACTCACGTGCCCAAGATTGTAGGCTTCTGTCGAAGTGCTGTGTACATGCATAATGCAAATGCTTGCATGTGCAAACACATGTGAGCTCAGTAGGAAGCAAAAAGAATATATGCCTACCCAGTCCACAAAAGAAATATATGCCTACCCATATACAACACCACTAACCCTCAAAGAAGAGGAAAATCAAAATCATGCATATACAGGAGTCAACCTCCTCCCCTTAGGGGCAAGGATAGGCTCCATAGTCCATTGGGAGCCACACCAATTGCAGCCCTCACATGTAAGATTAGTAGTACGCAAAAAATATATATGCCTACCCAGTCCACAAAAGAGATATATGCCTACCCATATATAACACCACTAACCCTCAAAGAAGATGAGATCAAAATCATGCATATGCAGGAGTCAACCTCCTCTCCTTAGGGGCAAAGATAGCCTCCATGGCCCTCTGGGAGCCATCACCAATTGCAGCCCTCAATTTCAACCGTAGTCTCTATGCTTCTGTTTTTCAGGAGTAGTGGAGGTAAGAGCTCCCTGAATGACTAGAGATAAACTTTTCAAGCAATAACTTAACTCTTGAGCTAAAAGGACATTTGTCTCCAAATTCTCCTTGATACTAGACACTTGACCACCCTTAACTTCCCACCTTTCAGCACCACCACTAGAAGGGAGGGGAGAATCATGTGCCATAACTCCATAGCCCCAAACAAGACCTTAGAATGCACATGAGAAAAAATATCTCCAATAGAAATTTGCTTACCAACAGCAATTGCCGCTTCTATTTTCTCCTTCCCGGGCATTCTTCCTCGCTGACCTTTGGGCCCACAATTTTCCTTTTTTAATTTGGCTTTCCATTTTGGAGATGGTTAAAATTTCTTTGGACAACAATTGTAATGTTCCCAATTTTTGAGTTAGCATATAATTAAATAATTAATTTTAAGTTGTGACGAAGTTAAAATATAAAGGCAACTTAAATTAATTATTTAATGGTATTAAAGTAACTTAAGTTATTAAAAGTTAAATAAATTAACTTAGTTACTTTTTATGAGAATTCTCAAAAAGAATTAAATAAGAAATGAAAAGGGAAAAAGATGAGAATTCAAGAAGTAGGAGTTACAGAGTTGAGAGGAATAAAAGATTGTTGGAAGCATTGTTTCAGCATGTTGGATTGGATTTCTGGAGTACAGGTTTAGCAGGTTGAACTGGGTTTAGCATAGCCTTTTAGAGGACGAAAACCTTTGAAAGAAGATCAGCTCCGGTGGTGAGATTATCCACCCTAGCTGGTTGCTAGAGAAATCACTCAGGTTTCTTGCCTGGTTTAAAAGATTGGAGTTTTGGAAAAATTTAGTTAAGTCTTCTATGAAGACAAATTTCAGAGTTTGGATAATATTTACAAGATTGAAAAATGATTTTGTACAGTTGGTCTTGCTTTCTGTTTATATTAGAAACCGCAAATTGTTTTAATTCCACTTAGACTATTAGAGGGTATATTTTGAAATATACCGAGCCAATTTTTTCGTTTTTAAATAACAGTTTACAACATTCAAGCCAGTGCACCCGTTAAGGTTAGGTGAATAAACCGAAACGTGCAAGAAAGTAAACTCAAGATACAGAAGGGAACTCGACGTCAAGTATGTGCTACCCAATCCAAGGCGGAGTGAGGGGCGACCATATGACGGAGTGACTACAGAAGCAAGCTTGAAATGAAATGCTAAATAGCTAAACTACTCAACACCCAGAATGTGCTGGCTCACCCCGAAGGGAAAGTAGCTACCATAGGGCGGAGTTATACAAATGCTGAAAACAACTTTGAAGGAAATGCTGATTACAAAAAACTCTCGATACCCAGAATGTGCTTTCTAACCCAGAATAGGATAGTAGCGACCATAGGGCAGAGATAGATCACGAACAATATCAAATACTGAAGAAAGAACTCTACACTCTGATAAGCAAGAATCTAAGGCTGTCAGTACTACTGCCAGCATACAAATTGAGAAAAAGGCAACTTGCTATCAAATTACAACCAGCAATTATGAAGTTTACAATAACATTTAAATAAGTTCCTTTGCTGAGAAATGAAGCTGAGAATTGAAGCTGAGAAATGAAGATATTAATTAAAGATCCAACCTCGTTTCGTTCTTGATCAACCACTATGAAGTATGCCGCAGAGACTTAAGATTTCTTTACACTCGTCCAAGGGCAAGATACAGATTTCTTCAATCTGGTCGACAGGCCTGTGTTTTCTTCATAAACAGCACATATAAATTCCTTGAAAAACTCGAATCACCTTCAAAACTCAATCAGATCACTCTAATATTGAATGCAAAGCTAAAAAGGATGGTGGCACTTAGATTAGGAACAAGAAACAGAATGCAAAGGCCAGAATTATTAAATGGCACGAAATCCAATAACTAGAGACAGTACGGCCCAGTACAGGGGCGAATTTTATTTATAAAATCAGACAGTGCTCTATAAAATCTGTACTCTTGCATAAAGGGACGCCTAGCCTATAACAATGGATTGATGCAACACCCACAATGCAATTTTTTGTCTTTTTGGAAATAGGAATGAAATACTAGGTCTGCTGTAGCTAAAGTGCCAAAATCAGAGAACCACTAACATGCAAAATCTGAAACTAACAATACTAATGCAGATTACAATGCACGGAATACAATGAACTCACAACTAGACTAAATTCATCACTAGTCGTTGTCTTACAAACGAGAAGAGATGCCCAATGGTTAGGAGGTCTTCATCCCTCGAAGTGATCCAGATTCAATCCGGCAGCATAACGGTGTATTTTCCAAGATAACCCAAATGATCCCCCAAGACTCCTCTTTATAACTTTCAATTGACTTTGCACAACCCTAAAATCAGCTTTTAGGTCAAACTCATCCTCCTCAAGTTTTGGCGTACTTTCTCCTTCAAGACTTTAATAAATGACATTTTAATTAAAACACCATTCTTGATAAATGCGCCCATCATACCCTGCTTTGACTTTGCAATAATTATAATATTCTTTTTAATGAGGGCGCCACCCTTAATGACCACTTTTTTAAACACAACGTTAAGTCATTAACTCTAGTGCCAAGGTCAACGTTGAAACATAATAATTAAAACGTGACTTTAATGGGAAAGACTTAACTTATTTCTCCGAGAATGCCTTGAAGCCAAAACTGATGAAGTCAACTGATCAAATCTGCAACCGGAAGTCAACCAACCTGAGCACATCTGGAACTGCCAAAAATAGAATTTACTAAAAATAGTAAATTCCAAAAAGTACTCTGAATGCTGAGACGAGCATATCACTGCGAAGCCCTCTGAAAACCCAGAAGGAATCCGCCATTAAAACTATCATCTCCGATCAATGACCTCCTCAAAATTAGGAAACCCTAATTTTAACTTCCGACTAGCCTCCGGGTTCCCAAGAAAAGGCTAACGGTCACTGAAACAGTCAGGCTTGAAAAGGGACATTACATTTTTAGTGGCAGTTTATGTCACAGTTTATATCTTCAGTTGCTGAATGGTCAAATGGTGCCAAACAAATGTTGTAGCTTTATAAACAGGGTTTTCAATTCGAAGCATAATGTGAATGTAACTTGCTGCCAAGACTAACATCTCAAGCTTTAACCAGAAGTAATTTTGAAAAACTGAATCATAGAAAAAGCCAATTTTCAATTATTAAGGGGCCAAAAGGTCACCATGATTCTTAGACTTGGAATATAGAATTTAATCAATGTATTTGATTGGTAGTAGCTCGTGATTTAATTCATACTAGTTTCCCAAAGGAATATTATCGAGTAGAGGATTATATCTTCTTATCGCCAAATTGGGTGAATATCAGGAGTTATAGAGAGGTGTCATTTAAAAAGAATTGGCTGTTGCATCCTGGGTGATTGATTTAAGTAACTGAAGCTTCCATAGGCTTGCGTTTATTATCTGCAGTTCTTGGGGAGAGTTGTGGGAGGAATTGTCATTAATATGGAAAGTGTACGTTCATCTTTTTATGGCAAGTATGAAGAGTAACGAGACTCATTGAGGAGACTTTGTTAGCCTCTAAGGCATCGCACAGTTATAAGGGAGTGGATTTTAATAGCAAGTGCTTTGATGATGTGGAGTAGCCTCATTAGGGGCTTATGTAATATATGAATTTGAAATAAGTAAAGGGTCGGATTGAATAGTGGATGCCACGGAAGTAGGGTTTGTTCGGGATTATATATGGTAGCCGAAGCTTCTTAAATTAGCTTTAAATTCTATCGTGGCCCTTCAAAAACTGATCCCATATTGTAGCGACAGAGTTACAGGAGTTGGATTTAAGGAGATATAATGCAAGGTTGGATGCCTCAAGAATTGATTCTAATGCAAGGTCAATATTTCACTTTATCGTAGCATACTCATACAAAGCCGTCACACATTAAGAAGTAGCATGTATGAAGGATTTCGTGGCATTTTATTTGGGCAAGTTGTCAGATCTTAAGAAGCCCTGGCAATTTTTAAAAGAATAGGACTAGCATCTCTGTTTTGAGCTGCCAGCTTGTTTCATAGCCGACCTCCTTTCTTAGTGACACGTGAGCAGACAAAAGAGTCCAAGGAGGAAAGATATTTATAGCTTCACAACCAACATTAAGACAAGGATACGTGGGTCTTGAGGAGCTGTTTATATTGAAGGATTGGTATTGATGTTTGGTCCAATAACATTGTTGAAGGAGTTGTCACTTGTTTGACTGTGCCAAAGAATTGCTACAGGTTGAACCACATAGTTGTGTGAATTTGCTATACTTTTAGGTCAGAGTTTGCAGAAGAGGGCCATTGCATTCTTGGGAGATTGAGTTGGGTGGATTTGCTAAAGGAAGATTTGAGGACTGCAAAGGAAATTACAACATTTGAACAGGTCAGCAATATTGTGATATCTTCTGTACAAAACATGTTCAGTATGCAAACATTAAATTGAAACATTCTATTCTTGGAACTCTTTGAGTTTTTGGCATGCTCTGATAACTTGTTGGTTTGAATTTAAATTGAGGTTAAATGTATTGTTAGTGTTCTGGAAACAAACAAATCTTGTCTTAAAAACAATGAGAAAATTATTGTACGCTTTATTTGCA
Organism: Sequoia sempervirens; assembly: GCA_007258455.2. Classification (NCBI taxonomy): domain Eukaryota; kingdom Viridiplantae; phylum Streptophyta; class Pinopsida; order Cupressales; family Cupressaceae; genus Sequoia; species Sequoia sempervirens. The sequence goes on from VDFB02255115.1 coordinate 8,402, forward strand.
TAAGATAAAGTTCAGTCTATTGGAAGTACATTGCACTTAAGCTTAGAACTATAGTTGAGTGACTATTTGACGAAATACCTGGAATGATTAATTGGTGAATTGATTGAAAAAAATTGTCTCAAAATTGGGAGAGTTAAGTTCAAAACAGGGAAGGCTATTACAGTGGTATCAGAGCAGTAGATTCTGCCATGCTGTGGATTCTAACACTAAATTTCAGTTTAGTTCATTTTTGAACAGCATTTAGTCATTTCAACTTGTTGGGTAATTCAGAATTGAGTTTCAATTTGAAGCATGGCAGTTAGAGATAGACAACGGTTAGCGAGAATACTCCATGAATTAGGTAATAAGTTTGGTAGCTTATGTCAACCAAGGAATGATGTTTTGGTCACATTGAAAAGAGTAGAAGAATGTTTTATCCTTGTTGAGTAGTCACCTTCTAAATTGTTGCAGATAGCTCTTGTTCCAATACTGACTTCTTTGGGTTAGCACAGGTGGTTGAGACATATAGATGATGAGGTAAGATTGTTGGTTACTGCTTGTTTGAGTGAGGTCTTAAGAATATTGGCACCTGAAGCTCCTTATGATGATGACACAATGAAAGAGGTAATCAAATTGATGGTGGATAGCTTTCAAGATTTGGATGATGTAAAATGTTCTCATTTTTCTAGAAAGGTTGCCATACTTGAAACATGTGCAAAACTTAGATTGGGAAACATCATGTTAGATTTGGGACTAGATGATTTGGTTCACCAAATGTTTCATCATTTCCTTGCCAGAATAAAAAAATATCATACTGATAATGTTATTGCAGCCATGCAAACAATTATGATTTTGGTTATCAATGAAAGCGGTGCTATCTTCCAGCCTATCTCATCTATGTTATTGGCTGTTTTGAAGCAAGAACAGGTTATTCCTATAGCTGCATATAAATTGGTTTACAAAGTTTTCAAACAATGTGAGGGGAAGCTAAAACCTTTCATGGATAATGAGGAGTTTATAATAGAACATTCAAAGGGAAATGGTATTTTTCCATATGAGGAACTAGTGGTTGAAAAGAAGACTATAACTATGGAAACTCTTTCTGGACGTAGTGTTGCTTAGACTTCGAAATATGATGTATGCAATGAGGAGGTGATTAAGGTGGCTGATTTTGAAAGCTATGATATAGAAGACAAATCAGAAATTTTATCAGCTGATAATGAAGTTAAGGTTGATCATTTGCCCAATGGGTCATGTGAGTTGAAAAAATAGATTGAGGAACAAGAAATTGGGAAAGGTGTTGGAGAAATCAAGCAAGCAATAAATGAGTTTGATGAGCTTTATTTTGATTTTGATTTAGAACAAACTTCCAAGTTGGCAAATACAGAGTTGGAACAACAAGATGATCAATTGAATCAAATTGATACAAACTATTTTCAGATTACACATAATCCTCTCTTTGAGTGGGATGCAAATTCCACTTTTGATAATCCACTTTTTGTGTGGGAGGATGAAACAATTTCTAATTCTAGTGATATGGTTGATGATGAATACAAGATTTGGGATCTAGGTATAACTCAAGATTGGGTTTATGAAATTTCAGAATCTGTTTCATGGATGGGCTTTAGGCAAAATTGCAGATTTGTAATTGTTGTCCACTTCCCAATCAACCAACACACAATTCTTGCTACTTGCATTTAGATGGTTTGGTCTTTGTTTTCAAACATTAGGTGGAGCATTTATCAGTGGAGGCTTAATGATGATGATATTTTGGTTTTTGGAAAAGTCTCATCAATCAATTATAGGTTCTCAAAACCTATGCATACAAGAATTGTTCTTCATTGTAGTTGTTTTTCCATTATCATAATTTTGATTTTTATAGATTTGGGTAATGAGTTGATCAATTTTCAATACTTGCAGATTATGGGGCAGCAAAGTGTAGAAGAATTATCATATATGACTCTAATATTCTTAAATTCCATATTGATGAGAAATGGTTGTGACAATTCTCCTAGGTTGCTAATTTATGCATTTTCAGATGTTGCATTGATATTTTCAGCTTTAAGGGCAACTTGGTGTGCTCAAGGAAGTTATTTTGGCATTTGGAAATTGAATCTTCTTGAGATGCTATCAGTTGGTATTAAAGAAAACGTTTTTAGAACAACTTATTTCAAAGTTGTTTCTATTGTGTTTTGTTCAATCAACAGCTTATCATAAATTTCTTTTCATTATTCATGGAACTTTGTGGTGGTTGTGGAGGAGAACCATTCTTTCCTAATGATCAAAGTGTTTGTTCTGTTGTTTAAGATCAAGTTAGGCAGTTTGATTGCAGATATGTACCTCATTGGAGTGTTGTGGCAAGTGAAATATCAGTGTGTAGATTACAAATTTCAGAGTTGTTTCAGTTTGAGTTCAGAGGTTCATTATTCTGCAGGTTCACAAGAGATGCAAACTCAAATTGATGATGATGAGCTGATTGTTTTTATTAGAGTAACGTAGTGGTAACTTGGTGATCGTTTTAGGAGATTGGTTTGGGATCTTGGAATCATAGTTGGTTCAGTTTGTTTCAGTCAGGTGGTTTGGAGGTTGTGCTGACATTGCTTGAGGACAAACAATATTTGGGAAGGGTGGACTGTAATGTTCCCAATTATTGAGTCAACATATAATTAAATAATTTTAAGTTGTGAGGAAATTAAAATATAAAGGCAACTTAAATTAATTATTTAATGGTATTAAAGCAACTTAAGTTATTAAAAGTTAAATAAATTAACTTAGTTATTTTTTATGAGAATTCTCAAAAAGAATTAAATAAAAGATTAAAAGGGAAAAAGAGGAGAATTCAAGAAGTCAGAGGTGTTACATCCCAAATTGTGGGTTACTATTTACTATTACTAGATAGAGGAAAAGTGAATGTAATATGAATTTTGGAGATGAATTAATGATGCTTGTACCTTATTTTCAATATGAATGTTATCTCACTTGATGTTGTTTCATTTGATGTTATCTTAGTTGATGTTATTAATGGTGAAATATTGCATAAGGAGGTTAATGAATCATGCTATTCTAACTTGAGACGTTTATATATATTGCTATTGTTGTAAACATATGACTGTCGTGAGTTTATGTTAGTGGATGCAGGTATGTGAACCATTTCCTCCAGGCGGAGGGGAAATATCACTCGGGAGAGGGGCTTGGTTGTTTAACTGGTAAAGTGAATTAATTGAGCATACACACACGTCATCTTAGATTGAGTGAACTAAGTTAGTCTGTGTGGATTATAGGGAAGTTATCCATAGCATGTATGTTGCATTGGGAGTCTTGTCTTCCTTTGTATGCATTTATGAGTGATGTATATCCTTGTATCTGTCTTGTGATATTACAATCATTATGATGGTAATGTAAATGGTTGTATGTGAAACAAAAGTGAACATATATGCATGTATATTGTATATACATGTATTCATACGTATATACACATTGCTACAAGCGTATGCTGGCAAATGGATGTGCTCATACGGATGCATCAATGTGGTATACTTACATTTACATGTACATAGAGGTATACATTGATATATACATGAATATATGCACACAACCTATATATGTGATATTAATAATATATATATATATATATATATATATATATATATATAGAGGTATACACTAATATATAAATGAATATATGCACACAACCTATATATGTGATATATAAATGTACTCATATATATATGCACATATGTAAGTATACCACATTGATGCATCCGTATGTATATAAATGAATATATGCACACAACCTATATATGTGCTCATACGGATGCATCATTGTGGTATACTTACATATACATGTACATAGAGGTATACACTGATATATATATATATATATATTAATATCACAAATATAGGTTGTGTGCATATATTCATGTATATATCAGTGTATACCTCTATGTATATGACTGGCTCATGATATATCTATATATTGGTTATATATATATATAATTATATATTAAGGATTATATATAATATTATTATAGTTACATTAATATATATATATATTTATAAACACATAATAAATATATTATATAAATGTAAATTATAATAAGTTATTGTTTCAAAATAAAGTTGTTTTTTAATTTCTTTAAGAATGAATGAAGAGGATGTGTAAAGGGCATGGAGGAGTGGGTGAGTAATAACAGCATGGGGCCAAAGGTGAAGGCTGTGTAGCTGAAGAAGTGGAATATTGTTGTTCTTTTTATTCATTTTCTTCTTTGTTTTCATTTTGCTTGTTTCCTAGGTGTTGATGTGATTTTTGTGACCGCACCAATTAGTAGAATAAAGTCACCAACGGCTACTCCATTCTCTCTTGATCAAAGTATTCCGTACGCTAAGATTGCGAGAGAGATCATACGTTCAACTCCAAGGTTCCTTCAATGCAATGGAATACACTCAGTTGGTTCGTTGTGATATGTTGGTATCACGAGGGGACTTACACAATTGTTCGGCAACATACAACATACAACGGATTTAAGGGTTTCACGTGGTTCGAATGATTTGTCAGGTAAGTGCAAGTTTTCTAATACTAACCAGAAATGAACTGAATTTAAATGAGTGCAGGGATAAGAAATGCTATAATTCTACTCTAAGGTGTGGGACATGGCGATCAATTCTTGCAAACTTCAACCGAGCTTTGCTTTGCCTCACTTCGGACAACTTCCACAAAACTGGTGCAATCTTCAGAGGAGTAATCAAAGGTATTCAAATCATGATTCAGCATGGAGACACCATCACAACGACACATGCCAATGTATAAACCATAATTGAAGTTAAGTTCACAATGTTCTAGTTGACCACGCAAGGCGAATCCACTGTCAGCAAGCCCCCTAGTGGTATGGATAAGCAAAGTTTTGTTCAAATTAAGCACCACATTCCACAATTACTAACTACTTGCATGAAATGAAATCTACTTTACTTTAAGATACTTCAAGATTCTAAGTGAATTGGAAGGACGAAGAAGCCTCACTAGCTACTCACAACAAAAGAAGAGATCACCATTAATGAAAACTCTTTTTATTGAGAGAGTGTTCACAACAACTTCTTACAAAGTATTCAAATGGAAGACTTTCCTTCCTTTTCAATCTAAGCTAAACTATCAAACTATGCTATCTTCTATTCTATGAATCTCCCTCTATTCCTTCTTTGCTATTCTAATGAGGTACAAATTAGGGGGGATGCCCCTTTTATAGTTGGCCAAATCCAGTGGACAGCTTAGATTCAATTACAATGAAGGGCTCAGATCGAGCCACATAAACCCTAACCCTAAAAAACCGCCACCAAGAGGAGTGGGGTAATAAATGAGCAATTAATGTCCACCATCCTTCTAGAAGATTCTTGTCCATAGACGCGTTCGCATTGTTCTTGTTCCTCTTCTTGACTGCAAACTGGATCAGTCTGATCATCATGGCTTCAACTTCTACCTTAGTCTTGAGGGTATTTTAGTGCTTGAGGATGATCTTCTTAGCTGTCACTCTTCAACTCTTCAATGCCTGAGTCTTCATTATTTTTCCATCCCTAATCCTGAAGGATTCTTCAGTCGTGGACTCGATCATTTCTTCCTTGCCATTCCCCTGACTGTGTTGGGTGCATATTGGGTTTTCAAGAAGAAATTCCAACACTTAGCCATTCCTTCCAATAGCTCCCTTCATGATTTTATCACCTTGGACTATTTGCTTCATCACTTCAAGTCATCGTGCTCTGTTCTCGGCGTTCATCCTGCAAAACAGATAAAGAGAAGAGCATTAGAACACTTGATAATAAAAACTCTCCTTACTAACCAGATCTCCATGTTTTGATCTCCAATGTTTGAGTGATCTCTGGATCTGATAGGGTTCATCACTTTTCTCTAGCAAACTTTATCTTCAAATTCTTCAGCCAAATTTCCAACCCATCTACCTTAGAAATAATTTATTTCCTCTAGAAAATTCATCAACCAGGCGCCCGAGTGAAATTTCCATCTTAAAGTCCTTGGCAAGGTGTGGAAAATTTTAAAATCATCTCCTTGTCAAAGATATCCAGTACACAGAAGAAAATTCCCTTCAGAAAGCATCAAATCCATGGGTCTATAGACGAAGGGGTACTTTTAATTTTTGAATTTTATACCTTAGAAAAATATTTTCATCAAAATTCATCTTCATTCTTCGTCTCTGGTGCGTATTTTTTTTTTGCTTTGCCTTGGACAATTTCCTTCAACTTCATGAAGCTAGCGCATTTTGATGTATCTACTGCAATTTATCCATGCCTTAGTAAATTTTATCACCTTCTCTCAAGCTTAGGCGTATTTCTCTAGAGGAGGAAAGACTTCAATACTTAGAAATTTTTTTGTCATCTCCATGAGTATGGGTGCATATGAGAGGTCTCGAAGGAATTTCATTTTGCCTTAGATAAATTTTCTCTCACCATCTCCAATCATGGGCGCATTTGAGGTGTAGTGAAGGAATTTTGAACACCTTAGCCATTTTTTCTCACCACCATCTCTCTCCACTTTGGGTGCATTTCACTTGGGCAGGAGGAATTCGCATTTCAAGTATAGAGGAGGAATTTTTTTTTGGCACTTAAGAGTTTTTCCATGCAAACTTCAATATGGGCGCATTTAGCTAGTGGTGAAGGAATTAACAATACTTAGCACATTTTTTAGAAAGCCACCACCTTCAACATCCTTGGGCGCATTTGACATGTTGAGGAGGAAATAACAACGCCTTAGCACATTTCCAAGAGCCACCTTGAATATGGGCGCATTTGGGACCCTCTGCAAGAATTAACAATGCCTTAGTTACTTTTTCTTCACACCTCTTGGAGATGGGCGCATTTGGAGGGTCAAGGAGGAATTCTACAACAGTTTGAAACTTTTCTAGAGCCATATCCATCATGGGCGCATTTGTCTAGATGAGGTGGAATTCCAATGCCTTACCAAATTTTCAATGTCCTCCATAGTGCTATGGGCGCATTTCAAGACCCCAGCAGGAATTAACAACACTTAGCATATTTTTAAACATCCTCCAAGGCAAGGTGACTTGGGTGCATATGAGGGTGGGAGGAGGAACTTTTCCATGACTTAAACATTTTTTTATCACCTCTTCCAGATGATGGCGCATTTGAGGGGTCAAGCAGGAAGTTTCTCAGACTTGAAAACTTTTTTCATCCTTCTGCCAGTCATGGGCGCATTTCAGGGGGTGATCAAGAAATGCTAACACTTGAAAATTTTCCAAGCTCCATCTTCTTGAGGGCACATTTAGGGGGTCAAGCAGGAAATTTCTCAGACTTAGACATTTTTTTAGCTTGCTTGCCTTGGTTTGCTATATTTAGTAAGTTTCTGGTTTTCACTCTTCTGAAGCTTGGATTGATTTGGAATTTGTGCCACAGGATCCTCATGATTTAGTTGATTTTTTCATATTGCCCTCTTGCGTCGACCTGCTATTTATAGCATGTTTCTAGAGGTGATTTACTATTTATAGTAACTGCTTGGTTTCAGGACTTCTGCAACTCTGTTTAACTTGAAATCTGACTGACGTGATCCTCATGGGTTGATTGGCCTGTTCACATTGGTGTCTCATGTTGACCTGCTATTTATAGCCTGTTTTAGAAGTGACTTACTATAAATAGTAAGTGCTCGGATTGCCTTCAATTTTACTAGTGAATTCCTTGAAAGATACTGATCGCAATGGGATACATCAGTTTTCAGAGATTTTGGTGTTTTACCCCTCATTTTGAGTTTCGAAGCTGGAAACCCTAATTTGACTTGCATGTTGCTCAAATGATCTCCGTTTGACCCCGTTTCTGTTGCAGGTCGCCTTGTTCATGACGTTGAAGTGCTGGGCAGTTGCCAGAGTGGTCCTGCTGAAAATAGTAAGTCGCTGGAAAAGTGATCATCCTGCCTCGCATGTTACCTTGCTACGTAGCTCTTGAAAAACCCATAAAGAATAACTTGACATGCGCTGAAAAGCCCTACATGCAAACCCTAAAAATAACCTTTGAAGACAACTCTTGAAAAAGGTCTTGATCCTGGTTTGCATGTTACATCATTGCGAAGTTTTCGAGAAACCCACAAAAACTATCCAGACATGCGTTGAAGACTCCAACATTTAAACCCTAAAAATAACCTCTGAAGCCTGAGTGTTGACAGTTATCATCTCATCTTGCATGTTATATCATTGCGTAGGTCTCAGAAAACCTAGAAATATTCTCCAGACATGCACTGAAAAACTTCGCATGTAAACCCTAAAATCTGCTTCTGAAGGTGATACTTGCTAAAAATAGAAAGTTGTCAGATCTGGCTCAAATTTTGTAGACAAGCAATTTGACGTGTCTTGGATGCAATGTGACGGATAGAACTTCAAAAGTGCTGAGAAAATGTCTCGAATTAGGCACTTACTAAAAATAGTAAGTTGTCAGAATTCAATGAAATTTTGCTGGGAACCTGCTGGAAGCTTACTGACTGCAATGCCAAGCTCATATTTCAATTCACTTGCTCAATTTTACTTCAAACTAGCCGGAAGATCCAAAACCCTAATTCTCAGATTGAGCCAAAATTTAAAGTTTAAGCTCAAAGACGGGCACTGTCATGTCCCCTTCTCAGTGACATCTCTCGGAGTACAGGATTGGCCTATCACACGACCCTCGTAGGCCGATAGACTGGATAGAGGGTCACTTCGGAGCTTGGCTCAGCTTCAGTTGGCAGAGTTTGATCAATAGGCTTTCGTTTGGGCTCGATCAGAGACTTCTTGCAGAGTTGCTATTTTTAGCAGTTCCTGGCAGTCAGCGTGGGACCCCTGCTATTTTTAGCAGTATGGCTTTGGCAGCGTTCATAATCACTTCAGTGTTCGTCAGCTTCAGACGGAACAGTCATCGGATGAGTAACGAGAGAAATATTAATATTTAATTGTATTAATTAAATATTAATTATTTAATGATTATAATATAAAGTTATAATATTAAATTATAACTTAAGTGATTCTTCTTGAGGGGTGCGCCATCATCAGAAGGGGCCAAAATTGATCATTAAATTATTATAAAATATTTTGGCTGAGACTATGGAAGAATTAAAAGAATTAAAAGTGAATATTTTATTAAAACCCTATTATTGAGGAAATCGCACTTTTGAGCATTATAGTGCATTTGCCTTGGGTTTTGGGCCATTATGATGATTATTGAGATTGAGAATTGATCAACTTTGTCTGAGCACAGAACCTTAGGGTTTGAAACTCGAATTCCTTGGAGAACGAGCCATCTCCACTGGAAGCAGTTCAGAGGGTGTGAAATAACACCTGATCTATTGCAGCTGAGAGATTTCTTCATACAGGAGGAATCACAGAACATCAGAGATAGTCATATTCAGGGTTTACAGAGTAGATTTCATTCAGAAGACCTTCATTCATTTAGGCGCAATTATTCTGAAGATCTGGAGATTTGTGAAGAATCCGTACCATCATTAATTGTTGTTTCTGATCTGGCCGTACCTGTACCAGGCCGTACATCTCAGTATTTTGGCCGTACCATCTTGAAGGGAGCCGTCCTTTGTTTCTGGAGAAAACGCCTTACCTTAAGGCCATCTTGCATTCTTTCTGGAGGCGCCTAAGCTGGGAGATCATAACTGGAGCACCAGACAGGAAGAGGAAACAATTTATCACTTCAGCCGTACCAGTTACAGCAGTGCATTAAATGCAGCCAGATTGCCAGGTTCTTAATAAAATTCATTGTTATTTGTTTGCATGCAACTGGGTATTCTTGTAATCTTTTCAGAGGATCAAAATAAAGATACTGGCATCCATATTCTATCATTTCCAGAGTTATTTAATTTTTATTGAATTTATTTCAATTATATGCAAAAATCGTACCATTTCATTTATTGCTCAAAAACTCAAAAACAAGCAAAAAAACCAAAATACTTCAAAAACGTCAGAAAATAATCAGATTCGGAGAATAGGGGAA
>VDFB02255116.1:0-21966 GCA_007258455.2 Sequoia sempervirens
CACTGGAGGTGTCGAGGCAAGAAAACTGCTTCTAAGACCTCAAATTCTCCAGTGCGTATTTTTAATATGTTTACCGCTCCCAGACTTAGCCATTTTCTGGACATTTTCGGACATCTTCACCTTGTAATATGACACCAAAGACCTCGCACGCACGAGCGACTGCCAAATGCTGAAGGCTGACGGCTATGCCGTTGGAAAGATAAATTGATTACGCTCAATAATCGTGAAGACTTCGAACGCGAACGGGCTCATCTGATCAGCCTAAAGGCTAGGCGCCTTAAGACCATGAAAATACACTGAAAACCATTTGTTGGTTCGCCCAGAAAATTACGTGCTTAATAGAATCTCCGCCACGACCACCAGGAACGTCGGATCGACAAGCTGAATGATGCATCGCGGAGCTGGGCAAGAATACTACTGATGTCGTGAAGACTCTGTCTGCAAATTCTGGCATCTGAGGGGTCCTTTAGGCTAGCGCCCCTGGCTTGTACTTGCACTGGACATAAACGGAGAAGCTCAAAAACATGAAAACTCCATTTTAAGCTGATCTTTGGATGACTGCCGCCTGAACTCTGAGAGTCGGATGATTGTGCTTGATATCTCGTCGGATAAGCAGACTAGCTGTGAACAAATTAACTGCATTCGGCATTGAAACTGATGATTTTTACCCCTGCCTTGAAATGGGCGCCCTCAGGCTAGAGGCGCGCTTTTGCTTGAAAAGAGCAAAATTCTTATCTCCTAAAATTTAGGGATTTTGACTTATGTCGCTGATAACCGGAGCTGTGGTTCTCGGAATGCTTCGCTGGATAGCTCGACGGATAGCCAGACTAGTTCTGAAGAGATTGACTAGATGTTTGAGCATTTTGACCAGAATCTTGACCTTCAACAAACTGGGCGCCCCTGAGCTATACTTGCGCTTTTGGGCTTTTCCTTTGAGAAATCTCCCTGATTTGATCACTGAAAACTCTGTCTCGATCATTGAAATGACCGTTTGCAATATGAAATGCCGTCATGAGATGCTCCTTCGTTGTGAAGATCTTCATTTTGAGTCTCTGCTTCAGGTTTTGACCAATATAACTGACTTTGACTGACAGACTATTGACAGAAACTCCACGCTTGATATTGCCCAAAACTGTGTTTTACATCAAATTAGCAAGATTTAGACTTTTAAATGCAAAATGCCTTGATGAAGCAAAAATTTTGGTTTGGGTACAACAAATTATTTAATTAAATGGCTTTAGCATCCTTATCATCCATTGTACCACTGAGTTATGGTAGGCTTCAAAGAAGAGATCTCAAATTGTTCATGTGGTTTGGAATAGTGACTACATCAATCATCTTGAACTTAAAAACCTAAAGCTTTAAAGAAAATGTAGTAATAATAGCTTTTGCTCCAAATAGCATGTTTTGTTTTTTCCAAATTTCCTTAGATGTTTTTGCAATATCTATATGATGTAACTTAGAATGGAAGAGAGAAATATTAGTAATGGATTTGGATTTATCATATATTATTTGCCATTCCAATACTTTACTCGCATATGTAGGTGGTTTTTCATTTTCCATTTGATATGCCCCATAAGTTTTTGTGCATCAATTAATTTTAGATTTTTACTTTCTAGGTGTGGAAGTTGAAGCCAAAATATTTCTCACAGAATTTTCATTTCTAGAAAATATGGAATCCCAAATGATTAATACTATGAACCAACAATTTTATTTGTTTCTATGGGCTACTCTTACACTCTTAGGATCTTTCACCTAAAAGGAGAGAGATAGAACACTAAAATTGTGGTGGTTCATTCAAATAAGGGATTGTGTGATGTTATTTAAAATAAATGCAATGTTGTAAATGCAACTAAATGATGTAATTGACTGATTATTGATGCAAACCTAATGAAACATGCAATGTTTGAAAACACAGTGGTGTTTGCAAGAATGAACATAAAGCATGTACAAATGAACTTAGAATTGAATCAGACGGAAAGGAGTGCACTCAGAGGTAGATTGAAGACCTGAGAAGATTATAGAATGCTATTAAATTCACTACAAATCACCAGTGGGACTCATTCGCCACTGATGGTGAATCAGTCCTACTACTGGCAAAAACTCCTAAAAACTAGTGAAATAGTGAAGTCTTATGAGTGCATAAAGGGGTCAAATAAAGCATAAAAAAGGTGTAAATAGTGAAATTAAGCCTAGAAAAGCGTGAAATCTTGTTACAAGACTTTACAACACTTTAGAATAGGACTTGATAAGTGATGAAAAGGTTATTTTTAGGTGAATTGTAATGAGAAGGGTCTAGAAAAGTTTAGAAATGTGTTACAACACTTCACAACACCTTCACAAGACATCATAATTTGAATTTTAAGGACCTAATGTGAATGCAAAAGTAACATTGCAACATTAAATCAAAGAAAAATAGACCAAGCATCATGAGAGAAAGACCTAAAAGACCATGAAAATGTCAATGATCCATTTTTCTATGGTACATTTAGCCCCCACTTTAGTGAGAGGATGAACTTGCTTCAAACTCACACTAAAGTAGCCATGCACATCGAGAAGGATCAAAACGCACTTATGCTAGCAAGATGGAATGACAATGATCAAGAGGGATGATCAAGCCCCCAGGATGAAGATCCCATGACAAACTAAACATAAGAACAAAGGAGCACACATGTGAAAAAGAAGAAAAGGGAGAATCGGATCAAGTGTCCAACTAGTTGTGGATTAGATCTAAGTTGTTTGTGAGAAAAAAAAGAGAATGCATACTCACCTGGGGCAACGAAACTCATGGCAATCCGCCGGGTGAGAAGGCCCAAAAGGTGACAAACATACACTAGTTGGTATGTACTCACAAACACATAGGTGGCTATGGGGAAATTCGTGTCGTTGAATGGGCTTCCCGCTCAACCATATCAAAGTTATACCTCCTGATAACTTTAACAAGGTTCCACAAGGGAAAATGTTGGTTTTTGCTTCATGAGACAAGCAAAGCTTCGTATGGTTAGAACTCATGAACAAAGAGGAGATAGTACCACAGGCATGCAAGTTGTGTTATGCAAGGTGGCAAAGATGTAAAAATGTAAAATGTAAAATATTTTCAAAGGATTCTTGTTAATTTCATGCAAGGTCTATCACTTAGGGAACATTGTGTCTAATGTCTCCAAGAGAGGACCAATCAAAGAATAAAATATTCACAACTTAGGGGATGTAGTGCTTCGCATCAGGCCACCAAGAGGAATGTAATATGCTAAGATAGATCACACTTATGAAGGACATCAAACCCAATGTCATCCACAAAGTGAAAAGCACATCATATGAAGTGACAAGGTTGCACTAAGAACCAAGAATGCAAATGAATTGTGCCAATGTATTCCCCCCACTTTAAAGGAATTGCTACACACTGGTATGTGAGCAATTACTTTAAAGTAGCGAATGAAAGATGCAAAAAGAAAACAAGACATGAGAGAAAACTTGGAACTTGCGCTATGCCAAGTCATATGTTTTCAAGTAAGGCTGCATCATGTAAATGAAAAATAAAACAAAATAAAGGGAGGCTTCCCCCTAGAAAGGAACACACCAAACATAGAAGGGATCTATGGATTTGGGGTCAGTATGTTCGTGGCTGTAATGTTTTTATGAAAGAGCTCATAACTTTCATCATTCCCCAAAACACATAGAACAGGAAGAATGACACAAAGAGAGTGAAAACAAAAGAAAAAAAAAGTCCATTTTGGGTCAACATGGAAGAGACATTGCAGTCTCATCACTTTGCATCATCCCCAAAAGGAAAACACAAATGAAAAGAAATGAAAAAGGTGAAAAAGGAAAAGCTTTTAGGTCAACATGAAGGAGACATTTTGGTCTTAATGCCTTGCATCATCCCCAAAAGGAAAACACAAGAAAAGACAAAGAAAAAGGAAAAAGTAAAAGGGCCTTTTGGGTCAACATGGAAGAGACATAGGGTGTCTCTACACTCTGCATCATCCACAAAAGGAAAATACAAAACAAAAGGGAAAATAAATTAAAAGGACCTTATGGGTCAACATGGACGAGACATAGGGCGTCTCTACGCTTTGCGTCATCCCCAAAAGGAGAACACAAAACAAAAGAGAAAAAGACAATGTACGACATATAGAAGAATAGAGGTACAAATAGAGGAAGTGCACAAAGAGAGAGAGAACATCAAACATACATTATGGGGGAACATGATACACACATAAAATTGCAAAAGAAAGAGAAAATAAAAGAAGAACGCAAAAGGCTTGCAAGGTGAATGTAAGTCAACCATCTAACAAGTCATTTGCCTCCCAATCATGTTCAATGTATTGCGAGGGTGGTTGACAATCCAAAGGAAGAATTGCAAGTGTTGAACTAGGAGATGTACCAAGTTCTTTACTTGGTGTAGAAGATTTATCATTTAAGCTCATGGTAGATGAAAATAAAGAGTTTAGATCGTTATGCACGTCTTCATCTATTGTTGTGATCTCCTCATCATCTTCATCATCAAGATTAATGGAAATGGGAGGATAAAGGGTTATTTCCAAGGATGTATCAAGAGTTGTGGTTGTTGGATCGGATCATTTTGTTGTGAGGGTTGAACTATATTATCTTGTGGCGGGTCAGGAGGAGGAGGGTGATCATTTATTGCTTCTGTCAAAGGTGGAGGTTGATTTTCCTTATTTTCTTCCATTTGTGACTGACGAGCAAGGAGACGACGACGATGCCTACGCTCCCGAGCATCATGGTTTCGGTTAAATTTTTTTTGAAGTTTTTGAGGTGTAAGAATGGGTTGATCCACCTTGGGTTCCTTTTCTTCCAGAGGGGGAAGAATGGAAGAAATCGAAGAAGATGGTTCAATCACTTTCTCTTTATCTTTATACACTTGTTTAATACGAGGAGGCATGACGGGATTGGTTTCATTATCTCTTGGAAATTCAAAAGAGGAAAGGGAAGTGTCTATGGTTGGTTGCTCATGGGGTGGTATTGTTTGTTCAGTTTCAGACTCAAGCTGAAGCATTGTCTCATCAAGGATAGGGGAGTGGAAGTGGACGTGGACATCGAGCGAAGAGACAACTCGACAATTCCTTTGGCTTTGAACTTTTGATAGGTAATGAAAAAGAAGTCTTTTCAAGGGGTGATGGGCTCCATAGGTTCAAGCCAAAAGGCCTCTAAGGAGAAATTACCTTTAGAAGACAATGGATGAAAACCACTATGGTGTATGATAAATATTTCATTGTCATGCAGAAACTTCAAACATTTGTGAACAACTGAAGGGACCGCTTTCATCGAGTGAGGCCAAGGATGACCTAGCCACAGATGAAATTGATCCAATTGTGGAATAATAGAAAATGTTACATCCAAATTTTTGGGTCTATCTGTAATGGGAGTACGATTGATCCAATCATAGGGCACACAAAACCAGTATGTCTTTTAATCCATGCAGTTGGTTTATCATAATCTTCTTGATAGAGATCATGTAATACCAAAAATTATATGGTGATCACATTCTCGCCACAAGCAGGATCTATTAATATCCCATTAGTGGGATTATCATAGATTCGGCCGGCTATGTAAAGAGGACCATCGAGAAGCTTTTTAAGTATATCATGAGAAGAAAAGGTAATATCAAGAGATTTGTTGGTTGGGCCCTTACGAGGGACAACGTCAATTGTACCCACAAGTTCATCCATAGGATTAACTTGGGTAACATTTGGAGTAATATCAGGTTGCTCATTATTTGTATCAATGTTCATCACATGAGTGTTTGAAGGTTCACTAGCCTTGACAAATGAAACATTGTGTTTAGGTTGGTAAATATATGTAAATTATGATTAGGGGGTGCAACGGACTTATTGTTTTGATCATTGACACCCGCAATGGACAAATGGCCTGAATCAATGAGGTCTTGAACTAAGTGTTTGAGATGCTTACATTGTTCGGTGTCATGTCCATTTTGGCAATGAAAATGACAATAAGCATTTGTTTTTAAAGGTGGGTGGTAAAGGCTTGGTAGTATCAAGGGGTTTAACGGTAGGAAAAGTGATCATCTGTTGTTGGAGCAATTGATTCATTATGTTATGGAGAGTATCAAGTAAGGGGTAAATTGTCTCTTCGGGTCCCCATAGGTAAATGGAACCGCTGCTTTAACAACTACCACTTGACTCTAAACAAGTTGGGTTGGTTGTGGAGAAGGGAGATGGAACTGTAAGAAGCCTCGATTTGGTTTTCTCAAGTTTTGCACGTTGTTTTGGTTGTTTTGTTCAGACTTCTCAACTCGGTTAGAAGTGGACTTTGAATCACGACTAGTAACTGAGTTGTGATAATCACGAAGGGTTGTACATAAATGCATGAAAGAAGGAAATTTCGTCATAGTCAACTTATCTTTAAGGTGAGTGTGCAAGTTTTCAATAAACATTTTTTTGCATATGTGAATCAAGAATCTTGACATCAATTTAAGCATACAAAGACTAATATCGTGAAATGAAATCAATTACTTTTTCATCTACATTTTGTTTACATCGCATTAGATTAGCCATTGTCTTTTTGGGAATCATATGAACTTGGAAGTGACTTATAAAGGCATCCACAAGTTCATTAAACAATCGGATTGAATGATTGGGTAAGTTTGAAAACCACTCCAATGCAATGTCCTTCAAGGTCCTAGGAAAAATTTTGGCTAATAGCTTATCATCAAGGACAAAATCACTGCACAAGGCTATATAAGCATTGACACGATTAGTAGGGTCTCCTTTACCTCCGTACTTCTCAAACCTAGGCATTTTAATTCCTTGTGGCATCGGGGTTCTTAAGATCTCTAAAGATAAGGGGCTACTATGAACATGATATGTGGGTGGAGCATTTTGACTTTGGCTAATAGTGGATATTTGTTGTTGCATGGATGAAACGGTGTTAAAAAGTTGTGTAATGATGGGGTCGGTGTAAGTGGTATGAGGTGGAAGGGAAAATGATGATGGAGTGTATGTGATGTTAGGAGAAGTGAAAAGAGCACTAAGAGGGGTGAAGGTAGGAGAGGGAACATTTGATGCCACAAAAGAACTAGGAATGCTAGTTGGAATAACGAAAGGAGTCACATGACTAACCTGTTGCATTGTTATTGTAGGTTGAGGAGTGGTATAAGTTGGTATGGATGCGATGGTTGAAGGAGGAATGTGAGGTCATATGTGGCTCACAACAATGTTTGCAGATTGGGAAATGGAAGGAACATGTTTGTTGTATATCTCAACAATTATTTTCATGACTTGTAAGCCATCATCACTTTCAATCAAGCGATGAAGGTTTTCTATGGTAGGTATGGCAGTGGTGGAAATGTTTTCAAGGGATAAATATTGTTGTAAATGTACAAAATCTTCGTGAATAATGACTTTTTCTTGTGGAATGTAACTAGTTTGTGTGTCAACGTGCATCAAATGGGAAGGTAAAGGAATATGAGTGGTAGTATCCATGCTTAATGCACCATTGTCCATACTAGGAGTAGGATCTCTTAAGATCCCAAGGTCCACAACGAAAGTGCTATCACAGGAAGCCATGAGTCTAGAACTTCGTCTCACTAAAGTATTATCAATGGGGCACCAAACCCTCATACAAGTACCACAAAGGATGGGGTGGGTGAAAATTCAATGCAATCTAGGAGTGCAAAATGAAAATAACAAAAAATTTGTAAACTGAAATAGAAAAACAACAGAAAACTAAAATGCAGTAAATGCCCAGAAAATGCTTGAAAATGCAATTTAAAATGTGCAGGTGGAATGATTTGCCCAGGGTGGTGAATGAGTCCAAGTATGATTTTTTTTTTGTGTTTTTTAGAAAATTTAAATGGATTTCAATGCTTTTCAAATGAAAACTAAGAATGCAAATGCATATTTTTAGTTTTTAATGATTTGATATGCAAAAATGAAGTCTAAATGAGTCTTTCACTAATGCAATTTTAGAAACCCTAGGATGCAAAAACAAAAAAAAACTAATTGAATGTTGATGCAAATGAAACCTAGGATGCAAGATGCAATTGAAATCAGAAAGATAAAGTGTTAAATATGTAGGTTCACCAAAATGAACCAACAATTTTATTTGTTTATATGGGCTACTCTTACACTCTTAGGATCTTTCACCTAAAAGGAGAAAGATAGAACAATAAAATTGTGGTGGTTCATTCAAATAAGAGATTGTGTGATGTTATTTAAAATAAATGCAATGTTGTAAATGCAACTAAATGATGTAATTGACTGATTATTGATGCAAAGCTAATGAAACATGCAATGTTTGAAAACACACTTATGTTTGCAAGAATGAACAAGAAACATGTACAAATGAATTCATAATTGAATCAGACTGAAAGGAGTGCACCTGGAGGAAAATTGAAGACTTGAGAAGATTCTGGAATGCTAGCAAATTCACTGCAAATCACCAGTGGGACTCATTCACCACTAATGGAGAATCAATCCTACTACTGGCAAAAACTCCTAAAAATTGGTTTCCAACTGTCGAGAACTGAAATCTGACATAATCACCTTTTTCAACCTTAAGGTGGGACTCATTCGCCACTGATGGAAAATTAGTCCTCTCCCAAAATTCTGTGAAATCAAAGGTAATTTTGTGGCTCCAGATCTACACTTGTCTTCTTGTCGGGTTGACGGAGCCAAATCTGCAGAAAACGGACTACAGGTTGTCTCCAAGCTTGAAATAGGGTTTAGTTGACTTGAAACACTTTGTTGACTTCTTGACCACCTTTCAACACCTAATTGCTTGATAAATCTGCATACACAAGTCTGCAAACACACATGCAAAAGGGGGAAAATGGTTAAGGGTTAGAGTATTGGGATTTTCCTTGGTCAAATCCCGCTTTGGTAATCAAACCCTTAATGAAGAAATGAAATGAAATGAACAAGGAAATGATGAATAACAACATGAAAATGTCCTAAACTCGCCACAACCTTGTTGAAGAAGTCTGAAGATATGTCAATGGCTGCTCCAAGATGCTTGATTGAATGATGCAAAGTGCTTGAATGAAATTGAATGCAAGTGAATTTAATGAAATTTTAGGATATGTAAAATGAGGAGAAAAACACTTATTTATACACACGTATTCCCTAATAACCCAATGATACATCACAGGCCGACATAAGGTATTTTTGAATAAAAACTCGAAAGGAAATTTGAAATATTTTAAATTTGGAGTCAAGAGGGACTCATTCGCCACCCATGGCGAATGGGTCCCACTCTAGGCTTGTAAGTGGGTGTCAAGAATTATCTTGCATTTAATGTTTTTTGTCGGGTTTACATTCGAAAACACACTTAATTAAGTCTTATGAGTGCATAAAGGGGTCAAATAAAGCATAAGAAAGGTGTAAATAGTGAAATTAAGCCTAGAAAAGCGTGAAATCTTGTTACAAGACTTTACAACACTTTAGAATGGGACTTGATAAGTGATGAAAAGGTGATTTTTAGGTGAATTGTAATGAGAAGGGTCTAGAAAAGTGTAGAAATGTGTTGCAACACTTCACAACACCTTCACAAGACATCATAATTTGAATTTTAAGGACCTAATGTGAATGCAAAAGTCACATTGCAACATTAAATCAAAGCAAAATAGACCAAGCATCATGAGAGAAAGACCTAAAAGACCATGAAAATGTCAATGATCCATTTTTCTATGGTACATACTAAAATATTCAAACCCTAATACGCCCTTGCCAAAATTCTCAAGTTTAAACTGATGAATTGCAAATTCTAATTGCTAAAAATAGTAAACTCACTTAAGTCACTAAGGTGAATTTATTATGAAAGTAAGCCTTATCTTCTAATAATCATGGAATATTATTCTAATAGAATGTGACTTTATGGGAACCCACAACACATAAAAAATGTTCACAACTTCAAGAGATGTCCCACTTAGAACATTCCACTATCTTGGAAATTAACAATGGACATGTTACTAAATATAATGTATAGATGATAAGTACATTAGTCACTATCCACCTATCTATAAACCTTGATACAAAAAAAAACCACAAAAAAATTGGTTTGAAATAAATGGGAATGTAATTGTCTCAACATCCACAAAGGCTATGAATGTGTCTTTGCTTCTCATAATAAAGACATTTAGCAATATTCGAGAAGAGTTTGCGCACATAACACAACCCCTCCACTGCATTGTAAAGGAAATAATATAAGTCATCAAATCTAATCCATTTTCTTATCCATCCTGTCCCATTGAGCCAAATGGAAAACAGTGTAAAAGAAAATCTCTACAAATTGAAGATAGAACATGGTACTTTTCAAAGTGTGAACTACATTTGCATACTAGTATTATAGATACATACTTTAAACCAAACTAGAATATTGTACATGTGTAATATAGATAGTTTTATTTGAAGAGGCAACAACTAATCTTATGGATATGTCTATAAAAGACTTGTATATTGTTCAATCAACAAGCAAAAATAAGTACTAAGGTCATAAAAATGTAACTTTTTAGGCAATTCCTCTTCACCCTATCATTCACAAATGATGCATACAATAATGAAGCAATTTGAAAGAAATGGTCACCAAGGTTGAGAAGATAGATTTCACTACAAAGAGCATTTTCTTGCTTAGTGAAATCAATGACTTCTTTGATAATAAGAACAACTAGATTTACATCCATTGTTTGAAATGGAAAAATATGTCTATAAATTTGTAACTATATTTTTGTAGATAATTTTTTTTATCTCGTAAAATATATAACCTAACTCCCTAAGTAGTACATGTTTTATATCAAATTGTATTTATCTGAAATACAATTTGTGTTATATTTCAATGTATTGAAAATCCAAAACTATAATTCTTTTTATAGTTGTGCATGTGTTTTGGTTAGCAATATTAACAATGTAACTTACCATTTTTCTTCGCAAATGAGGAAATCTACCTCAAGAAAATCTCAAACCTAACCTCCTCAAAAATAACTCCAAAATATTCAAAGCCACAAAAGAAGTCGAGCTTATTATGCTTGCCACAAAGTGGAAATAAGTGTCTATAGTCATGCAATGCATAGATCAACAACTACCATAAGCAACAAATCCATCAACAAGCCAATTCATAAAGAAAAAATGCAATGTAAATCTCAAAACACAACATTATCAAACACCAATACTAACTTCATGATAGTGTCCAAAAAAATTCAACATATAATAGAAACACTATCAAATTTAGAAACATGCACTACATGTAAGGAATGCTACCCTGACATGTCTATCCATTCATCAAACAATAAATCCTATTTGTACAAGATGTTTCAATGAGAAATGCATACATTGATCTTCCACATCTAACAATATGGACCCAAGCAAACAACCAAATGTTTTGGAAAATCTCACTCTTAGAAGAGATGCTTGCAGTGTGAGTGAATCTAATATTACAAGTAACCCATGTTTATGGAGGCCAGTGCAAATAATCTTCAACATAGAACTTCAAACTTGAACATCTTAATAATTCATAGATTCCATGTAGATGGGAAGCATTACAATTGCTACATAAGTAAAAGTTATGTTAGAGTTGCATTACAATACAATATCAAATACAACCCATGCTAAAACAATGTTGAAATAAATGTCAAACTACCTAACACAACTCTTTAAAACAAGTACAAACATTTCAAACATGCTTCACACTATTGAAATTGGAAATGAAGAAATATTTGTGCCAAACATTGAATTGAGCACTATTGAAGACCACGCTAAAAATGAATCAATGTACTCATCATTGTTTATGGTAAGACTACCAAGTAAATGTTGTGAGCTAGAAATAATTAAAGGAAACAATACAATTCAAAGATGAAAATTATGGCATTATTGATTGATCGCAATTGGACTCATCTCCCATGACCCGTCAATGAATACAATATTGAAGGCCTCTTGGACATGGCATTTTCCACTCTTTCCAAATGGTAACACACTACAAATGTAACCCCAAATTGGAAAGTAAATGCATGAATATGCATTGCACTTAATAAGATTTCATGAAAATAGATTCAAAAGGCATCCAATTTTTTTTATGTTTTATCTTAAACCTTATGATGTGCCACTGTAGTCAAGGACTTGCTTCAATGTTTATCAAGAAAATGAAAAAAATGTTCATGTTCACTTGCAAAAATCTAAGTGACACAAGTGGTTGAGCAATTAATACATTTTGGACCTTTCTCGCAATGAACAAAATCATATTGGAAAAAGTGATGTGGTGAGCTATCAAATAGGATCACTCACTATTCTTCACATTAAGTGATACAAATTAAAAAATGGTTAGATTTAGAATAATTATTCTTTGCTAACATAACATCTATTAGGCGGACAAATGAAAACCACATATAGCACAATCAATAACACCCATACCATATCCCTATATCTACATCAATGTTTCACAATCTTCAATAAAGAGGTCATTGAGAAAGTCCTCACTACAAAATATTATTGATATAGATATGATTAGCAACATTGGGAGTCTACAAATGTACATAGATTCATTTAGTTTGAGACAACACTAAACATGGACAAACCGATTAAGAATATAGTACAGAAGTGGAAAAAGCAAGAATATTCTTTGACGAATACATTACTGCTTAGAACCTTTGTATTCCATCTAAAAGAAACAACACATCAATCTCCACGAGATAATCCATGCTTACTATACACAACTAAGATTTGTTTCTAAAAAATCCCTCTAATGACTGAAGATATAATCAACTATGTGCAAAGGCACACAAAATGGAATGAGGGAACATGTCTATATAAGAAAGGTAAAAATGTAGAATATAGATACAAAGCTTTGTAGAACTAACAAAATAGTTCTATAATATCATGCAATGATGCTAGCAAAAAAATAAAAATAAACTTGCAAGAAATGATGATAAATCAAACATGCACAACCCAAAAATGATTTCAATATGGAGAGCTAATATAGACTACCAACTTGTCATTTCACTTGCACACTTGTTCTCAAATATATTGTCAAGTATGCATCCAAGGTAGAAAGAAAAGCAAAGAGGTGTTAATGTGTTAACAAGAATACATACAAATCAAAGAATTGAAGACCAAGCTTTGATAGCATATTAAAAATCCACAATAGAGATTGTTTTAGATTGTGAAATAGGACCTTTAGAAACATGTCATATCCTCCCAAAAGCACCTCTTGTTATTTGCAATCAATATTTTGTAATTAAATGCTGGTTGAAAAGTATTTCACTAAATAACAACTACAAATGAAAACAATTTGCAATATATTAATCTACATTCATAAATAGAACACCCTCCACAACTAGAAACAATAATGCTAATTGAATTCACACAATCCTTCTCATATGCTACATGCCACAAAGGAGTGGAAAGAGATGAGAGAAAAATGCACCAATGAATGTATTTCCTAAATTCTATACTATCCCAAAACAAGATTGAAAACATTTTGAAACATTATGTTGAAGTGGGCTTACTTCTATGCAAGCATTTCCATGACAGTCATAGATATAGGTCAAAACAAAGATGAAACAATCACAAATTAGAACCACATGAATGCAAACAAATACCATATAAGGAATATTGATTGCACAATTGAAATAGAAGCTAACCATGAAGAGGGAGAAAATACTAATAACGAGATAGACACAAGACACATTGTAAATGAATTAAGAGGAATTATTACCACAAATGGATCTAACAAACAATGTGCATCTAAATGAACTACAAATGCTTGGTAGGCGTGATTTTGATAGGAAAAGATGGGATGGGAAATAGTGTACCTTCACATTTACATGACACAACACTTCAATTCATAAACACAAACAAAATGTTCTGACAAGATGACCACCCTCCCCTTAAGTTAAACACCTCAAACTAAAATTGTCAACAAAACAAAAACTAGCTCTTACCATAATTACAAACACTATTATGATCATTCATTAAAGCAATCTTTGAATATGATAGTTCACCGAAATGCAAGAATTGGAAAAGCTTACTTGATTATTTGCATAAGAAATATGCTTCAAAGTATAATACCACACAAACAAAATCCAATCCTTGCTCTTACTTCTACAAGAATTGCTTCCTTTAACAAGCATGTCTTAACTATACATTTATTTGTCAAAATTCCAATAAAAGAAATGCAACCACTATAAGGACAGCCACTGACTACATTTCAAGAAGACATGAAACACATAAAATGCATCCTTATCAATGAGAAGCTTCATAGGACCAAAGCTACTACTAAAAATAGACAATCAACTATGTGAGACATTTCCTCACTAACTACTTTTGATGGCATATTGATATTTCTCATAGGTGAGCTTGCTCAACTACCATGAACAAACTTATCTATATATCACACTCAAATGCCAAAATACTAAGGCAACAATTTGCTACAATTGTTGCATTATAAACATTGTTTCATCAACAAGGTGACTCTCCAACTAAAGCATGCTTTCATGAAACATTGCAAAATGTGTGTAAAGCCATTTTAGTGCAAAACAATTGAGAATTGTTGATGAACAACACAAGAAATTTACAATCAATAATTGAACAAGAAGATTGTGATAACTCTATGTGCCTTTTTGTTAGAAATGATCAAGTGACACTACACAATAAAAAAATGCTCAAACTACTATATCTTCCAATTGCACTAAGTACTACAATAAACACACAAAGGAAATCCTATTGATGACAACCAACTTCTATAGAAAATCCTACTATGCAGAGGCCAACAAATAACGCTAATGACAAACTTATGGACTAAAGTAAGCCTTGTAAATGGGTCTCTTGGAGAGGTTGTAGCTATTGTTAACAAATTTGGCTTTAAATCACCAAATCTACCTTTGCATGTCATATTATGAGTTGATAACTACAATGTTCTTCCATGGAACCAAAACGACCCAAAATCTATACCTATATCACTTGACAACCATACACAAGTACCACTATCCATGGCATGGTCAACTACTATACATGAAACTCAAGGCCTAACAATAAATAAAGCTAAAATCAATATTGGTAATATGAAAAGACAAGGCTTAACATTGACAACTATATCTAGAGTTAAATCAATAAATGGCCTTCGTGTAGAACCAATATTCTCCCACAACCACTACTCGAGAATGCAAAATAATCCATTCACAATTATCCATTCTAAACTAATTCATTGAAACCCTTGTGATGTGCAAGAGGATAATTACCAGTAGTAACCCAATATGCAAAGATTTGTCCTCCTTATCCAAACTATATTTTCTTTACTATATTCAAATTAATTAACATAAATACCTTCTTATTGTTTATATTATACATTTACAATAGAAGTAACTACAAATTTCTGATTTTAGTTGAACAGCATTATGTTTCACTGCATAGGAACAAAAGAATTCCAAACCAACAAAGCATGCCAGACTGATCAACCAAAAGGTCAAGCTCAGCTAAGAGCAATAAAGGTCAAAGTTAAAAAAAAATCTAAAGGTCTAAAAACATAATCCAACAAAGGATTATAAACAAATGTAGAAGACAAATATATTGTGCATCAAATGCATCTGCTTGTATTGCTATTTGTACATTTGATCACCACAAAAAAAATATTGTAATGCCATCCCTCCATTTATTCTATTTTACTAAAAATATGATTAGCTATTGGCGTAACCATTGCACTCACTTATGGTGTAAGCGGTAGTTATTATTTTATGAACATCCTGGAGTTCACCAACTCCATACACCTGTGATTTAAATGACTGAACTATTATTCAAACTCTCGTCATACACATTTACATTTATAAATATTCATTGATATTATTCCAACAAATGTTGGTTTTGTGTGAAATTAGCAATGTAAGTGCGAATAAGACTACAATTTCTTTTACCACCCAAAACATAGATAAATGGGTTTTTATTATTAAAGAATAAGTTGACCATTACAACGAATTAAAATCAACCGTCCATTAAAGAAAGCCAGCCCCGGACTGGTCCAAAAGTACAGGGATTGATTGCTAGTTAACAAAACTGATTGCATTAGTATATCAAGGAATTAATATTTACATTTGCCACAAAGATCCAAGAATTGTTTCTGATGTCATGCATTTACTCACACCTGAAGATGTACCATGAATCGTGTGTCAAGTGATGGCAAGAAATCTTCTATACTTTGATAATTACAGCATCTTTTTATAAAGAATTGTACCAGTCTCTGCTAGGACCTTGTGGAAGCCTTGCAAAACTTTAGAAATAGACCAGCCCTCTTAACTGGAAAGAAGCCTCTTAATAAGCTGTACGAGGACAAAGAATATAAACAGATGCCAAATGATGCAAAACTCTGTAAAGATTCCAAATGAAGAATGACAGCATTTTTTATTATCCACGTCCAGAAATGAATTCTCAGGTATATACATTTTTGGCGATGCCAGCCTGCCCATATCAAATAACTTTGAAGAGAGCCTAAATTGCATCAAACAGTTCTACAAACCAATATATCTGCACAGCTATATCAGCTACTTCGTTCAGTAGACTTGTGAATAGCTCTTGAAATTTGAAGCCAAGTAACCTCTGGTATTCTTTGACAGGAAGTCTTAGCCAAGGCATTGAGGACATTAATATAAAACTTACATACCTCAGGCCTAATTGCAGTACTAACTAGCAAAGGTATCCATACCTCAGGTGCAGAATTCACAGCTTTGGCAAAAGCACGTAAACCAGCAATAACCCGAATGAGGAAAAAACGCTTCTGCAATTACAAAATAATGGGATATTCATTGTGTGCTCACTCATTTCAATCTACATAGTTGCACTAACCACTTCCATTTATACTGGAAAAGGTGAGGAAGTAAGCAATGGACCTCCAAACCAGTCCAATTTAATATACATCACTTTTGACACAGCAGATTGTTTTGTATAATGGTATCTCACTCTTTAGGACAAGACACTCAAACATCGAACATAATATGAAATAATAATTACCCTTGTGTAATTTGTTTTACCAATATCTACAAATTCAGAACATCCACATGCATTAAAAATGAATTCTAGAAAAACCAAATGTACATAAAATGCATAAGAAAAGCAAATATCATAACTTTATTCTAGCAGTTTGGCCGATCATAGCTACTGACCTGTTCATCGTCTGTGTCACTGTCTTCTTTTGTAGCAGAAGATTTTTTAGAGCTTTCTGAACTTGTATTTCCCCTATTATGATTGTCTCTATAATACTGGCCATTGTCTCCCCTTGATGCAAATTTTGATTTTGATTCACCCTCAATTTTGACAGATTGATCCTGGAATGCACTCTTTCTGTCATCTGAAACATCATGAACCCACTGATTTTGGGGGACATGTTCACTGTTTGACCTATGTTTCTGATAAGAGACGTTACTGCCTTCAACAGCTTCACTTCTCTCAAGATAAAGATAACTTAAAATTTCTTGCTGCAAAAATGTATCCACCGCGTTGACAATATCCTGAATTAGGAATACCCGAACCCTTTCACCTTTGCCTGAGAAAATAAAATCAAGTAAATCTACTGTGGATGCAGCAACAGCCCGCATATCAAAGGATAAAGCACATTCTCTAACTTCAGAGGATTCCACATTATCTTGTGTTTTACTGCTGTCCACATCTTTTTCAGTGGCTGAAGTCTGCTCAGCAATTGCCATTACCTGAAAAGTGAGCAAAAGAATTAATAAAATAAAGATTTTAAGAAAAGTCACTTTGTAAGCACATATTGATTAAAATCTTTTGTACCTCAACCCTGGGGTACACGTTGTAATTTTAAAACTTCCTATAGGCTCATGGAAAGGGTCAGAATATCATTTTTACCCATTAAGGCTATGGAATGGGTTAAGACAGCCAGATCAATTGGGTGAGAATCTTGCGAGTCATGTTTCCTTGGGCAAATCAAAGCATACATTCTAATGAGCAGATCTTATCATGGCCTCAATTTTTTCTTTGTTTTTCCATCTCCATTCCTTCATGGTGCAAAAAATTATCTTATTAATATACTAATCAAAGCTTCTTGATCATTCGAGGGACTTGTGTTAATTTAATATCAGAAGAGTATTCCAAAGAACAATGTCAAACCAATTGCAACCATTAACCTTGTCAATTCTAGTTTGGGATGTAAGGAAACTATCATAGTTCCATGGGCATGCATTCCCCTTAAAATTGCAGCGCTTTGGAAATGGGATGTTTCAGGGATGCAGGGATGAGGATGAAACATCACCCCACTGCCCCTGTTCCCCATCCTTCCACCACCATCAGAGTGTGGTCATTTTTGGGACGCCCTGGTGAAGTAGGGGACATACTCCCCCCTGTTGGGGACATTGGGGGGACGCTCCTGTGTTCCAGGGATGGACCAGGCGCTTCTAAATGTCTCTCAGCCATCTTGGAGACGCTTGGAAGTCCTGCCAGTTTCTCTATGTCATGATAATGATTTTAATTTGTGTCAAAGCTTGGAACAGAGACAAAATGATGGGATGTACAAATGGTTGACCTTGGACAAAAAAAGGAATATATTGTATTGGAGCCAAAACATGCTATTAAAACTGCTGTTAATGTTTTTTGTTTACTTGGATGCAAACTTTCCTATCTTAACTGTAGGAAGTTGGTGTTCAAATATTTCTTAATTCATACATCACCAACACCTTAGGCTAAGTAGAGAGCGGAGAAAGCAGTGAGGGTAGGGTACTCGTGGATTTTATCAAGTTTTCATAAATGTTCGTGAGTTTCTGCTGACCACTCTAAGGAGTTTCTAAAAAGTTCCAAAAAGAGAAGAAAACAAATAAAACATTCAAGAATAATGATATTCCCGTCTTCAACTGTGCAGCCACCCTCATCTCTCATCCCTGAAACTCTGTGGAACAATGAGAAAATACCAAAATACTAGGTTAGTTTGTTGAGGGGTCTAACTCCAATCATTGATTGGAATTTAAAACTGTAAATCATTAGGCTCCAATTTTACTGACAACATTTGAACACAAAAAGAATCTCTAAAGGGCCTTCAAATAGCAAAACATAAAAATGCAGAGAATTTCGAAAACATTGGAAAACTAAAATTTTATGTGCCAATGAGTTTCATATCATGACAAGTCCTCTTCATTACCTATGAGAACATTTGTCACAGACTTCCAGATTGTTGGGTTAATCATTTAATTTTTATCTTTTAAACTTTTAATCTCCTAGAAATAACTACAAAAAGAGTTGTCATTCAAATATAGCAACCAAAGTGTTGTAGCTTCAGATCTTTTCTCAACGTTTGCTACCTTGTAAATAACTCATTTTCAAGACAGCTTTCACTTGCATCGCAATATCATCCACGTTTATTGGGTTCGTCTTCTTTTGCTTCAGTTCACTACTTTGACAACACATTAAGTGTGCAATGTAGTGTGTTGTCCACCAAACTGCCAATCTAATCAGAATCAATGGTATCAAAGCAATTTGACCACAAAACAAATCTCTTAAGGACCTCAAAATTGCAAAATATAAAAATGCAGAGAATACCAAAAATGATGGAAAATTAAATTTTGTGTTTTGATAAGTTTCATGTCATGATAAGTCCTCTTCACTACCTATGAGAACACTTGTCGCAAAGATTATCGAATTCTCAGGGAAATCATTTAATTTTTCTCTTTTAGACTCCTAGACATTGCTAAATTGCCAATAAAAAGTCATCACTCAAATGTAGCAGTCAAAGAGTTGTAACTACAGGTCTCTTCTCAAAGCTTGCTACCACTCATTTTCAACACAACTTTCAACCACAATGCAGCATTATCTATGTTACTTGGGTTCATCTTATTTTGCTTCAGCTGACTGTTCTCACAAAACATTAAGCTTGTGCAATTTAGTGTATTGTCCACCAGATCACCAATCAACTCAAAGAATGGTTTCAAAGCAATTTACTCCATGATTGTATGTCCTGTCTTACAAGGTTAGAATATAGAAAGTGTGGCCTTGTGAAGCACAACTCTTTCAGATTATTTCCATGTTTGTAAGATCCGAGATGGCAAACAAAAGGGATAGTGGAGAGATGAGATAGAAGAATTCGCTAATGTCCTTTCACAAACCATGTCCAACATATTCACCTCTTCATCAAGTACACCTTTCAAGGGTCCAACACCATTTAAACTGCAACTGAATTTCGATATCCCTTTCTTGGAAAATAACGTTGATGCAGATGAGCTAGACAAGTGACTGGACCAACTGGAATCATACTTCTCTATAAAAAAAATCTGGCAATAATTAGGCGTGTTTGCACTTTTAAAAGCTGCTTCCCACGTTAAAAAAAACATGGGAAATATATTGCCTTCAAATTGCCAAGAGGGTGAAGAGAAAGATAAGTCTTACAAGAAGGATTCTCTACTCAAAACCTGGACATACATTGTAGAGGCCATACAGAGGAGTACTACCCTATAAAAAACTATGATGACTAGTTCAAAAAGTTGTAACATTTGCACCAAGCACAAGAGCAAACAATGCAAGATAATACCAATGCATTGAATGCCTTGTTTGCGAAATTTTGGTAGAAATGACACAGAGAAATATAGAGTTCTCATATACTAAAGTGACTTACAATGCTACATTAGCAAAGAAATGGAATTATTGAAGGTGAGGACATCAAAAGAATCCTACCAATATTCAGTCCAGATACAAAGAGAAGTTTAAACATAGAACTACTACCTCATGAAGTTACTATGATAACTAGTTCAAAAAGTTGCAGCAATTGTGCCAAGCATGATAACAAACAATGCAAGATTATACCAATACATTGAACGCCCTGTTTACAAAAGCTAAAAGACATAACACCGAGAAACACACAAGTCTCATGTACTACAGTTAGTTATGATGCTACATCCATGAAGAAATGGAATTCTTAAAGGTGGGGACACAAGAAGCAGCCTACCAATATTAGGTCAATAACAAAGATAAGTTTAAATGTAAAAGTACTACACAATGAAGTACTATGATGACTAGTTCAAAAAATTGCAACAATTGTGCCAAGCATAAGAGAATAAAGAATGCAAGATTAAACTAATGCTTTGAATTGTTCACAAAATTTGGAAAATGTGATTATTTTTTTATATTGCTGAAAGTAACAAAAAGTACATAGGAGCAGCCCCAGATATACAGCATTACAAAAACATCAAAACAGAAAACAGTTGTGTGGGTACAAGACTATAGTAAAAAAAATCTTTCTTGGTAATAAATCGGCAAATCCGAAGGCAAAAAGAATTCAATTAATCAGAAAACATTTGAGGATAGTTTAGGTTAAGGTTAGGGTTAGTGTCATGGCAAATTTGGGTCAGGAATAAATAAAGATCAGAAAAAATTGTCACAGAAATTGAAAGAAACCCAGAAACCCTAATTTTTTTGGACCCAAAAATTGTGATTTTATTGCAATATTTTCATGATTAAACACCCCCAAAAACTGGTAATTAATCAAGTTGACTGATTGAATAAAAAAATCATGATTTATTTTTTAGATAATATCAGCTGGAGGGTGAGTGGCAATTAATCAGGATAAGTCAACAATATCTGCACTATGAACAAGTGTACAAGAACAAGGCTCCCAACTGCCAGACCCTTAGGAAGAGCCAAAAGAGGGCTTAACTATGTTACACCAAGTTTTCAAATAGGAGTGGCAGGGGACGAAGGGATGATGGGAAGGACTTTTTGGGAGGCCATCTTTTAGGGGACGAATGGGGATGGCTATCTAAAAAATAGGAATAATTTAAAAAAACAGGAAATTTTAAATATTCATATGATAACATTTATAATGCATTCATCATATACATCATAGAACCCTAATGTCTAACATTAAAGCTGAATTGAGATTTCACATGCAAGTCAACACACAAATTAATAAAATTTCATTGCTCTCATTGTCGATGTGCATATATATAATAATGCCGAAAGCTGCAAGTTTCAACTACAAATAGAATAATGCCCAAAAGAGATTTAAAATATAGCA
>VDFB02255117.1:0-18724 GCA_007258455.2 Sequoia sempervirens
AGGGATCCTTACTTTGCATGAGATCATTTGGTAAAGTGAGCTTTTGTTTTGATAAGATCAAGGTAGAAAAATGATGGTAGACCTCTAAAATGTTCAAGTCCTAGAAAATGAGAGTACGAAGGGGAATGCTCAAACCTATTTGGGCTCTCTTAGCTCGAGTGTAAAATTTTCTCAACAAAGTGTAATAGTTGCGATAAAATATAGATGCCCACTTTTGATTGTATTTTTTTTTATGATTCATATGTCTGAAATGGAGTGCTGGAGACTTTCCTCTACAAAGTTTAATTGTTTTATAAATTATTTAGAGGAGTTGGGTATCATGAAAAAGACTACAATTTTGACTCCAAAAGAATGCAAACAATTCTGGACTATACCTTGAAGCGTGTCTATAAAATTTTGCTACTAATTTGTTTATGTTTTTATGAACTACTTGAAGGTGTTTCTTAAGGGCTTTTGGAGTGAGATGCCTAAGTCTAAAATGAGGTCCTGTAGACTTTGGTTTAGGAATCCTGATTTTTTGTGAGATCATGGGGAAACAATTTAAGTTTATGGAAGAAAAGGAGATATTTATTACCACACGGGTGGTGGTAATAGGGGCCTTCCAGCCTCAGTAACAATTTGTTCCTCTTCTTCGTCTAAAATGTTTGCTATGTTTCTCCATTGTGAGTTTGTTTGCTTGTGTTCAAAAGTAAAGCTTCTCAAACTGCTAATGAGATCTATTTGTTCACCATTTATGAGTTCAAAGTTTGGCTAAATTATAGCACTTGGAAGATCAGGTTGTTCAACAAGAGCAATTGGTCTCCAAATAGTCATGTGGGGTTCATTTGTTAATTTATCTTTCCTTAAATGAATTGATTTTACCACAAACACTTGTCTTTTGATTATGTTTTCAAACTAGATGTTATTTCAAAAACATCATAACTTTCACAATTTCCATTTCATGAAAATCATGAGATTAAAGCCACAATTGCCTATGTTGTCTTTGGTAAACATGGGTTTGAGATTAATGTCAAGATATTTAGAAATCGCTAAGGATAAATCCTTAGGACAATTAGTAATATTGAGGCTAACTCAAGAAGTCCATATTTAAGCCAAAGTGTTTAAAATTTTGAATTGTGAGTGTTTGTTTTTGAAACATTTTGAAACCAGACGAAGGTATTAGTGACTCCTGGCATTACACAGCTAGGATAAAAATGTTTCTATATTTTTGTGGCTTCCCCTTTAGATTTCTCAAGCACCAAGCTTATTCAGTGGATGAGATTAAAGGTTGACCACAGCTCCCCTCCTGACCACTCCTTCTATAGATGTACAACTAGGATTCTCCTTAAGATCTCATAGAAAAAATTTCATCTCTACTAAGAACTACAAATATGTGGGACGACTTCAGAGGTTTGACCTCCTAACATCAACAAATATTAGGGATTTTTGGCTACTACACAAAGGTTCATAATAAGGGCATCTGGTTTAGAGGACACTATGATAAACTCCCTCAAGAGGTCTCCCAACCCTTAGAACAAGGGATTTACACATCATAAAGATATTGGGGGAGAGCTATCATGCATCACTCAGTTGATTGCAAGCTTTCCTTGCAACCATAAATTTATATAGCGGTTCGGAAGAGCCTGGCTTATGCTAGTTACCGCTTGGGTCGTTCCCTTTGGGTGAGTACTTTTTCCCACCAAGGAAGACCCTCTAAAGGTGAACAATAGTGAGTAAGTATATCTATAGTTTGATCATCTTTGTTCGCATGCACAAAGAGAGAACACATGCTATGCCTTTTCTCACTATGGTTGCTTCATTAAAACAAATTGAAGTGTGGGAGGTGATTTTTGGCGATAGAGGATATTTACATTTCTCAAGATCACCAAAATGAAATGAAGGTGGTTATGTATTCACTGTATCAAATTGAAAATATAGAACAAGAGCAAGCAGGTTTTCAGTTTTATCCTTCAGAAATAATGGTGGGTTCCTTAAAATGGGGAGGTTGAGTGGTGTTTGATTAGGATGGTTGTTTAATTAAAATGGGATGAACCAAGTTAATTCAAATGTGCAGTGTATTTAATTTAATGGATGAAGTGTTAGTGAATTTTGCCAAATTTAATTAATTAGATATAAATAGATGAAGATGATGAGGGTGTGGTGTGTTGGCTAGGCTAGTTAGATTGAGATTAAGCAAAGGGATGAATAAAGGTGATGTTAATGGTTGTTTCAAGTGTATGACATGGAATTGGGGCATTTTAGTGTCTACACCTACCATCTGAAGCACAAAAAATAATGGTTTTGTACCCCCTAGTTGAAATCTCTATAAAAGAAGCCAGTTGTTCTTTTAAGCACCCGATTCAAAGGTAAGTCTAATGTAACAGTACTTGGTTTCAGTCCATTCCTTTGTTACATCCTGCTTTGAATTAGTTGGGGTTTTGATTTCAGGTCTTAGACAGAGAGTTTTGATTTTTTAGGGTAGACAAGCTGATCATGAGGTCAAACTAATAGGTGGTATGAGCCAAGTTGATTAGGGAAGTGTATTCCCTTCTAGCTGATTTGAGAGCAAGGTGCTTAATCTAGGCTAAATTTATGAGATCTATTTAAGTTTAAAGAATCAATCTAAGATTAGGCAAAAGTGAAATCTAGTGATTCTAGACTGAACAGAGTCTACACTAAATTAGAAAAAAAAATCTAAAAGCTAAAATCTAAACTAAATTAGAAAGTTAAACTAAATTAGAAACTTAAAATTAAATTAAATTATAATTTAAATATAAATCAAATTAGAAACTTAAATCTAAATTGAATCAGAAATTTAAATCTAAAAATCTAAACTAACTCAATCTAAATTAGAAAATTAATGATTCAATCTCTCAAAATTTCTAAAAGAACTAATTAAAACTTATAAATAAGAATGCCTTTATTATCAAACTGATTGTTTTTAATGATGGAAAAGATTGTGGCCAACAAATTTAGTGACAATGACTGTAGTTCAAAAGTGTCGTGTAGAATCCTGAATGGCGTGAAGTTTGACAGGCTCATGGGGATTAATCTCTCTATCAAAGTTGAAGATGGCTCAGATGGTGGCTCTGATTAGCAATTGTAAGGATTTTTTTTTCTCTCCATTGAAGGAGGTAGCGGTGGCTTGAGTTTCAAGCTCCTCAGCTTCATCAAACAATTGCAGACTATGAATCAAAGTTTGCTTCCATAAATTTAGCACTTGGAGATCACCCTTTGCTCAATGTATGCTTAAACACAATAATCTTAGAAAAATCAAAATAATCTTAGGAAAATCCTTGTAAGAAGACTGGGTTAAGTAGAGAAAATGAGAAAACCAGCCAACTTAAAAGAAAAGAATATCGGATTAAGCAGGAGAGTGGCAAAAGAGTAATGGTGGAGACACTATAGTTCATGTTGGCATTTGTGTTTGTGATGGAAACATGCGCTGAGCTAGGGGATGCAAGCTGAGTATGTTGTGTGGCCGATGTATGCTTTCTCCCTTAGGAGTGTCTAATAACCACTTCTACATCAAAAAAAAGAAGTTGTAGTTAAAGAAATTTGAAGTATCGATAGACAAATGATAGATATACCAAGGGATCTGTAAATGACTGGTATAACAAAATGAAACTCAAGACTCAATCGAGGACCAAATAAAAGCATAATCAGATAAAATTTCTAAGAGTTACATTGGTAAAATCAAAATCCTATCACACAGAATCAAACGCTATTCTGATAAACCATTCTTTTTCCTCAATAATAAGATGTGAAGGAATTATGCCAAGTAACGAGGAAATATAAAGAAGGAAGGAACATGGTGCCTCCCAAGATTGTGTAATTTGTGACCTTCAAGAGAGTGTCAGACAACTAAAATGACCAAAGCCAAAGCCATTGGTTAGAAAGATTTGATTCCTAATAATAACAACCATGTCTAAATCTAGCAACCCAACTTTAGAAAACAACAACCAACAAGGAAACACGTCCTCCATAATTTCTCCATGATGAAATTGCCTCTGCATAGAATGGAGAGATCAACATTGCAAAATAAGTTCACGTCGGGTTCACCATCTTTATCCAGGCTAAAATTACCAAGGTTAAGCAATAAAGCATATAAATTTCAAAACCCCAATAAACAATGAAGTGCAAATAAGCGTAACGACATAAAAGCATGGAACAATCTTACCAAAGTCTTCACACCACCATTGATTCACCTTTATTGCACTTCTCCATTTTACTTGAGTATGATAATTTCCCTCAGATTTTTCTTGAGTATGCACTTAACTAGCCTATGACAAAGACAAAGCAAAATATCGAAGTTTCAATCTCACTAGCACGATAGTATGCAAATTCTAGATTTTCTAAGATTTTCTAGATGATCCCAAATGATAAATGACGATGGTATTTATAGAGAGATGGATGGGAAACGGATGGATGAGATTAGAAATTTTTTAGTTCAATCAATGGTTGTAATTAATCGAGACAAGACAGGATAAGATCGAAAGTGAAGGAGAAAGAGGAAACTGGATGATTTTATGACTAAATCACATAGTTTGAAGAGGGGAATTGCATTTTGAAATAATGGAAACATTGTCTTATTTCAAGAGAAAAAGGCGAGTTCACTTTTTTATTAAATAGAAATTTAATTCAAAAAGGTGAGTGAAAAGGCAAGTCATTTAATTAAATAAAAAATTATTTAATTTGTGTCAAAAGAGGCTAAAATGAATAATTAAATAATTGTCATAATTATTTAATTATAGTAGAAAATGATAATTAAATAAATATAAATTTATTTAATTATAGAGGTCAAAGATATTAGTGATGTGATTAAATAAATAATAATTTATTTAATTAATCAAAATAAAAGATAGAAGGATAAAGTGAATTAATTAAATAATTGAGATTATTTAATTAATAGAAGACTTTGCAACATTAGATAATAATTAAATAATTAATATTATTTAATTATCAAGGATGATGAAGGGGATTTAATTAATTCATAGGCCTGATGATAATTTTTTTAGGTGTCTACAACAGTTAATGGAATCAAAGGATAGATGAAGAAATAACAGTCTTAGTGGTTGTGAAGAAAGTTTTGAGAACTCTCCCTCACCAATTTGATTCAAAGGTGTTTGCCATTGAAGAAGCTAAAGATCTGACTAAATTACCATGAAAGAACTGTTTGGATCTCTCATTACCTATGAGATGAGAAATAAAGTTCAAGGTACACACCAAAGAGAAGTTGCTTTCAAATCTATGAAGAAAGAAGAAACATCTGGTTCACATAGTGAATCTAAGGAAGAAGAAGCAAACTTTGTGAGAAAGCTAAAGAAGGGATTAGGCAAGTATAAAGGTAAACTACCTTAAATAAGTGTTTTCAATGTGGAAGAATTGGTCATTATGATTCTAAATGTCCTTTTGGAGAAAATGAAATTATCAAAGGTTTCAAGAGAAACAATTTAAAGAGGAACATTCTTTCTAAATAATACTACAACTCCTCAAAAGAAGTAGATTACTGCTTATCAGATGATGAAGGAGAAGAATCCCTATTCACATGGCCATGGTGATATTTAATGGCTCAAACAAGATAGTGGATGAAGAAGAAGGTGAACTTGATTATGAAGGTGAACTTATTTCTTCTCTTGAAGACTTGAAATGTGCAAGAAAAGAGAACAAAGAACAAAAATCCCTGACTGAATCCAAGACAAATGAATGCACAAAGCTTGATAAAGAAATCCTTTTACTCAAAAAAGAGTTAGAGAAAGAAAAGTCTAGAAATCTAGAAGAAGCAAATCTCATCGAACCTCAAGGAAGACCATTCCAAGAAAGAAGTTTCTCCAAAAAAAGGTTCAATCATGCACTTTTTGGTTATTGTTTCATCTGCAATAAGTATGGTCATAAAGCTATAGACTTCATGTCTAAAATGAATAGAAGAAATTTCACAAGTAGAAATTCTCTTCCTACACTAGTGGATGCCAATGCGATATGTCAAAATCTGCAACAATGTTGGACATATAAAAAAATATTAAAGAAGTGATTTAGAAAAATTAGAAATTTAAAAGGTAGATGTTATTCAGAAAGTCAAGAGAGATGACACAAACAATGAGGTTGAAAAATCAATGGTTGTCTAAACAACATTGCATGCTCAAGGGTAAAGAAATATTTGGGTAATAGACAGTGGATATTCAAGTCACATGACAGGTGACAAAAGCAAATTCATCAATATGGTTAAGTGGAATGGTGGATCGGTTAAGTTTGGAGATAATTCATTTACAAAAATTTATGGAAAGGGTACCATAAGTATTGATGGAAAATCTTGGACCAGAGATATTCTCTATTTTGAAGGTCTCAAGCACAGTCTTCTTAGTGTAATTTAGATGTGCAACAAAGGATAAAATCTCATATTTCATGATCAAGGGTGTGAAATTAAAAGAGAAAACTCTGACAAATTGGTAGCATAAGGATCTAGGATATAAAATAACTTGTAAAACCTAAAGGGTGTTAATGAAAGAATACACCTTCTACAAAAAACTAATGAATGTTGTTTTTGGCACAAAAAGATGGGACACATTAACTTTGATAACCTTGTGAAGATAAATTTAATGCAAGCATTAATAGATATGCCAAAGATTACCAAACTTGCAAGCACTTTGTGTAAAGAGTGGCAAATTGGGAAGCATACAAGGATAAGATTCAAGACCAAAGAGTATTCTTCTACAAGACCACTGGAACTAATTCATACTAATTTGTGTGAACCTACTAGGAAAAAGAGTCTCCAAGGTGAAAGGTATTTGATGTTACTCATTGATGATTTCTATAGGATGACATGGGTTACATTCTTAAAAGAAAAATTAGAAGCTTTTAGTAGGTTTAATATTTTAAAGTCAATGGTTGAAAATGAAATGAATCCTAGAATCAAGTGCTTAAGGTATGATAGAGGTGGTAAATTCACATCAAATAAATTTGAGGAATTTTGTGAAGAACATGGAATAAAGAGGCATATATTTGCTATTATAACTCCTTAGCAAAATGGAGTAGTGGAAAGGAAGAATAGAATTGTTCAGGAGATGGCTAAGACAATGTTGAATTAAGCCAAGTTACCTAATGTATATTGGAAAGAAGCAATCCATACTACTATCTATATTCTTAACAAGGGTTAACTAAGAGTGGAAAACACCAAGAACCCTTATGAGCTATGGTATAGAAGATCGGAAACTGTCAAGTATTTCAAATTTTTTGGAAGTATATGTTATATCAAAAAAGATGAAGAAGGTTTGGGGAAAGTTTGACTCAATATCTGATGAAGGAATCTTTCTTGGGTACTCAACTAGGAGCAAACCTTACAAGCGCTATAATAAAATGTTGAGGAAGAAAGTTGAGAGTGAAAATGTTAGGTTTGATGAAGAGTCATAGCAAATCACATATGAGCTCAAGAATATTGTTGGATAGATGAACCTGCCTACTCAAAAGGAGGAGAAGAAGAAATTTAAGAAAATAAAGAAGCACAAGAGAAAATCACCAACACTCCTACCAAGTATGTTCAAAAGAATCACTTACAAGATTAGATGATTGGAGATAAGAATGTGAAAATGTAAACTAGAAGGAGATTTTCAAAAACAAATGAATAGGTAAATTTTTATTTACTGTCAAGAATAGAACCCAAGAATTTAGTTGATGCTAGCAAGGATGAAGGATGGATTCAAGAAACAAAAGAAGAACTAAATCAGATAGACTTTGGAATTGGAGCCAAGGCCTACAAACAAAAATGTGATAGGAATAAAATGGGTGTTCAAAAATAAATTAAATAAAAATGGAGAAGTAGTGAGAAACAAAGCAAGGATCGTGTGCAAAGGCTACTCATAGGTGGAAGGAATTGAATTTGAGGAAACATTTTCTTTGGTGGCAAGAATGGAGGCAATCAAAATGTTCCTTGTATTTGCAGCTCACAAGGACTTCAAGGTATATCAAATGGATGTAAAATTTGCCTCCTTGAATGCTGACTTAGAAGTTTACATAGAGCAACTTGATGGATTCCAACTATTAGAGGATCCAAACATGGTTGTAATGCCCCGTCTTGTAGCCTAAGGAATGTAGCAATTGTCTACGAAAGTGAAATATTTTATTTTTTTTAAGTGTTAATATTAACTTTATTAGTTGCATACATTCTCTAAGTTACGTGACGTCACACTACTTGAGATTCCATAGACAACTTTAGTATTTAGTATTGCATGTATTTAATTAACATAAACTTAAAAGTAAACATTGCACAACATTTGAATTCCATTCATGATAGTATAAAGTGCAAATAAGATTCTTACATTGCATTTGAAATGACATTACAATACTCATTCTTCATATGAGGTAGATCAAATAATAGTTTACAATTACATATTTCAAATGTTCACCTCATAACAATTGAGGGATGTTGATACAAGACTTATTAGTGCAGTAGAGATGCATATATGTCCAAGTCTGACTCTCATCCATGAGCTCTAGTTACCACCTAGTCTATAGTGGGGACCCAGCAGGAGTAAGGTGCACATTCTTAATAATGTGAGTACATGAGTCCACAGGTAACTAGGAGATAGTAATGAGTTCCTAGACATAATCTACTAACCCTAGAACACAAAGTACATATGTGATAGTTACTTCTATATTTAGGATAATCAAATATCCTAAGCTCCCTCCAAAGATGGCTATTTTAGATGGAGTGTCATCACAATGTTGCACTATGGTTACCTGCAGTGTTTCTTCTAGAGTTTGTTCCCCAACTTGGGTTACCACAGTAACCTCTTATGAAATTGATACATGCCAAGTACATTTGCGGGTCAATTATCTTTTAAAGTGACAACAAGTTATGGGTTGCCGTTTCCAGAGCCTTCTTAACCCAATCTCTGGACTTATTTGGCTTTTTGAGTCATAAATAGAGCGTATTAATCTAGTTAAATATTTTAAGCAATTAATGTTTGTTTTAGTTTCCATTGACTTACTAGCTCTTTGTAAGTTACTGACTCACTTTGTTATTAGGCCTCTGAAAACACTCCCTAAAAGATAGCATAGGAATCTGGTTCCTAACTGGGTAAAACCAAGATTTTCCCAAGGAATCAACATATATTAAATGACACCTGGATAAATTCAAATGTTTGTTCTTTTCAATCCAGGTGTCAAAACACCATACTATAACATGTGCACTACCCTAGTCAACTCAAGGATTGTATTTCAACAATAACAACACCCTTACTATACAAACTAATATGGAAGACTTGTTCATCTAAAACATTCCCAATTTGCCCAATAAAAGAAACACAATTTAAAGCAAATCGAAACATTGGGAATCTACATTAGGATTTACTAAATCCAGTCAATCAAATATAATTTGCATGAAAACAAGTCAACTTGATTAAAATTCACTATCAAATAATCTAATTTTAACTTTCTCAATTTCACATGAGAACAAATACTAATTTTTTTCTCAATAAATGTTATTGTTTTGAAAGATAATTATTCTCTTGCATTACAAGCATGTATTAAATAAAAATTTATTTAAATATATATATATATATATATATATATATATATATATATATATAATTCATATTTATTGAGAGGTCGTGCTAAAATAAATCCATTAGATATCAAAAATAATTGTGTAATCTGAATCAAGAGTTGTGATACATGGAAATGCATTTAAGTTGGACAAGTCCACTGGCCAGAGCAGCCTTAGTTCAGTACAGGGGTGGTTTAACCAGACACCGACTCATTCATGGAAGTAGGCCTATGTAGATGAAGTATTTGAAATTTCTGTTCCGATAGCCTCCCTTAGGGGCAGTGTAAGACATTACAATATCATTAAAATCTGATCATCATACATAAAATAAAAACTAAAATCTGTGGGAACAAACCCTGCGGATCACAAAAAAAATCCGAAACCGTTTTTTTTTTTAATTTTTTTATAAACACAAAACCCTTAACTTGCCTCTACGGTGATTTCGAAAATGCCCAAATAAAAATAAATAAATACAATTTCACAATCCAATTTGTATATGAAAATATATATATATGTATAATATATATATACAAATTCAACAGGGTTTTCTTATGGGGAAAATTTAGAAAATTCTACAGGGTTTGACATTGGAATAGATTTTCAATAGGGTTTCAATGGGAGGTTGAAGGATTTAACAATACGCACAAAATTTTTTCCCCAACAAGAGGTTTCAGTTTCGTTTCCCAAATAAATGATTTCCCTTCACAAATTTTAATTCAAACTGTTTCCTATAGGAAGCTTTTAACAAAGAAATAACAAATTTTCTATAGACTAATTTGCCGAGAAGAACATAAATTAAATCACAAACAATTTCTTCAACAGGCACAATTTATAAACAATTTTATCAAAACTTCTCAATACTAATTCTTTTTCACAGACAAACTTTTCAAAAGGATTAATTCAAATAAATAACAGTGAAAAACCTGTTTCCTGTAGCTTGAAATTTGTCTCTGTAGGGGAGAATCTTTACTGCCTGTTGCATGCAATCCTCCAAAGCTTCTCAAAAACACAAATTCCAGAAAGATGCTATAACCAACCCAAAGAGATCTTCCAAAAATATACAACAAATCCCAAAGCAAAATTCACAAATTTACTCAAAACCAATATATTTTTTAACAGAACCCTATTATTTCATTTCCCGTGAAGAAGTAATCTTCTCTTTTTCCCCAAATCCCAGATAACATCTGAGAAAATCCTCAACAAGAAGCAATTAATTCCACTGCCACACATGTCGAGAAGAAAATATCTTCTAACCACCTCCTGGATAAATCTTTTCTCTCTTTTTTTTTAATTATAAAAAATTCATGCATTTTAAAGAATTTAAAATTTTCAAATTTCAAAATACAAATTTTCCTTTTTCATCATTTAATTTATTTAAGATCTGACAATTAAAATACCATTACCCACATAACAATTAATTTTAAATTTAAATTTATTCACACAATTAAAGCAATTTTTAATTCAATTAATTTATTTATTTAATTAAATGAATTTAATCTCAATGATTAAATTACTTAACCAAACAAACTAATTAATTAATTAAATAAAATGTAAAACTTATTTTTAACATTTAAAATTAATTTAAATAAACAATAAATTAAAGAATAACAAACTATCATTAAATTGACAAAATTTTCCTTTCAAAACAATTAATCCAATTAGGGACAAACAAGACCACTGAGACTCAAAACTAAAATGACGATATATGTGGACAAATTCAGTCTAGGAATATGTCATAAATGGAGACCTAATGCCAAGAGTGGGAGTCCAGTGTCTATACTACCAATCCACAAACCAAATAGAAATATACACACTTAAATATATAATCCAAATTATACAAGCACAGTGTGGAGAAAATCATGGAAATCCTGGGGCACTGCATAGTGATGCAACTCCGTTCTCCACACCAATACACATCACATCGGTGACAGATTAAAAAAATAATAGATTAATCTACCATAGCATATATATGTAATATGGAAAGGAGGAAATATTTCACATTGTACAAGCATGTGGGAGTTAATTGTATCATGATGTGTCATGTATCACAAAGCAGATCCATATTGCTCAAGAGTGTGAT
The DNA here is from genome assembly GCA_007258455.2 of Sequoia sempervirens. Taxonomy (NCBI): domain Eukaryota; kingdom Viridiplantae; phylum Streptophyta; class Pinopsida; order Cupressales; family Cupressaceae; genus Sequoia; species Sequoia sempervirens. Next base: position 11,601 of record VDFB02255117.1, read on the forward strand.
CAGAATATCCCAAGAGCAAATTACCAAAGTCTATCCTTCTTGAAATCATGCCTGTAAAAGACATAAGCGTGTGTGGGAGTTGCTACAATGGTATGCAAACTTAAGAAGTCATTGTATGGTCTCAAACAAGCCCCTAAGGCTTGGCATGCAAGGTTGGACAAGTACTTACTCCAATAGGGCTTCAAGAAAGGTACCCTAAATAGCAATCTTTACATCAAAATTGAGGATGAAATAATTCTAATAGTTATATATGTTGATGATATAATATTTGGTGGGAATGATGAAATATGTAAGAATTTTTCCGAAGATACATAAAAGGAATTTGAAATTTCTATGATAGGTGAGTTATCATTCTTTCTTGGACTCCAAAGTGCACAATCGGATGATGGTATTTTTATCTCTCAAGTAAAGTATGTCAAGGAGATGTTGAAGAAGTTGGGTATGGAAGATTGCAAACTAGTGAGCACTCCTATGGTAATAGGTTGTCATTTGAGCAAAGATGATGAGTCACCTTAGGTTGATTAGAATTTGTATAGGTCTATGACTAGTGGCCTACTATACTTAGCAACATTTAAGCCTGGCGTTATGCAAGATGTTTGCTTAGTTGCAAGGTTTCAAGTTGATCCATGAGACACTCATGTGAAGGTTGTCAAGAGGATTTTTAGATATTTCAAGAACACTCCGGATTATGGATTATAGTATAAAAAGGTAATGATTTTTTCCTGAGTGCATATATTGATGTTGATTGGGATGGCAATGTTGATGATAGAAGAAGCAGGGTGATCCCACAAAGCTGGTTTACAATTTCTGGGAGGAACTGATTTTTGCTGAAATCACATATTTTTAGAAATTATAATGATTTAACCCTTAAAAATTTCCATTTAAAGCATTCCAATTGAAGATGGTTTGATAAAACTACCTTATATCAAACCCCCTTAGATAGAACCCCGCTAGTTTTAAACCATACCTATAACGGAGTCTCCTTTACACCTATCAAAATGTTGATAAAAAAACCACTTTTGATTTAACTTTTGAGGGATCAAATGAACTTACTTAAAAAAAAAAAATTGTATGTAGTCCTTATTATAAGCTTCCCAAAAAGTATAAATTTAAATAAATTTAATTTTATTATTATATTTATTTTTTATTTCTTGTGAATGTAGGTTTTTCACCAAAAGTCAAGTTCTTTGTTCTGCACATGTAGAAAAATAGCAGATTATCAAAAAAAAATTCGAAATATAGGTGCAGGATGTTGATTTAATCCAACTTTTCAAAAAAAATTGGAATTCGATACAACTACAAAATCTTATGGGTTATCTGGGTTATGGCTGTCAATGCAGATTTATGGTGGTTTGACTTCAAGACAGCAGTTAGAAAAATGTTCAGTCAAAACTATCTAACCAAGTGGAAACACTAGATATCAAAGTTACAAATCTAAATTCAAAGAATTAAATTTATCCTTCATGGAAAAAGGTTATGTTATGTAGGCATCTGCTTTTTCAAAGAAATGTTGTTTTCTTGAAAAACTAAGTTTTTGAGGGGATGGAAAAGAGAGTGCGATCTAATTTAAGTGCGAGAAAAGATAGCATTTGGAATCTCTGAGGAAAAGTTTCTTTGAGAACTCTAGTTTGCATCATCTTCAAATTCCTCATGGTTTAGTCGTTATAGGTGCCCGAAAGTGAAGATTTAGTTAAAAAAATTTATTTTAGTGTCAAGTTTGGCCAAAAATTGTAAACCACTATTGTGGGATCACCCAGCACCAGTGGTGGAGATTTCTTTTTGGAAGACATATTGCTCTCATGGTTTAGTAAGAATCAAGATTCAATGTCCTTATCAGCAACAAAAGCAAAGTATATATAGTTGCAACATCCTGCTACACTCAAGTGTTGTAGATGAAGCAAACATTGAAGAACATCAAGGTAATAAATGATGAGCCCATTCCTATTTTGTGTAAAAACACAAGTTCCATCAATATTTTAAAGAATCCAGTGATGCATTCTAGAACCAAGAACATATCTATCAAGTATCACTTTCTAAGAGAGAAGGTTGCAAATCAAGAGGTAAAATTGGAATATTTAACTACAAAGGATCGAGTTGTAGACATATTTACAAATGAATTTTCTAAGGACACATTTGAATATCTTAGACAAAAGTTAGGGGTTGTTGCCTCTCCTTCTAACTAAATGCATAGATGGTGCATCTGTCTCTAGGGGGAGCAATTCAAGACATATATTTATCTCTAGATTGATGAGGGCTACCTCTTAGGAGGAGCAGGTAGAAGGATGATAAGGTTTACATAGACAATGGGAGCCTATATGTTGTTGTAGGTACAATTGAAGACCAACATATTTGGTCAAGTGTTGCCATCAATGCCAAAGGGGGAGATTGTTGCAAGTGTTGTCATTGTATAGGTTTTTGCATTGATATTTTAGATCCCACAACATGATCTATCATCAATTTTTCCTTGACCTAATGATGAATCATTAATTATGATCCAAAATTTTGAATTTATAACATGTAAATAGGCTAAATCTATATTAAACTCTCTAAAATTGAATCAAACATAACATTATATAAAGTTAAAGAGAGTTTAAACAAAACAAAATGTATGATATATATTACCAATGCAAAACCTTCTTTGTTGTGATTGGTTTCTCAAGATGTGGAGAATGTGGTTGCTCAAGAATTTGAGAAAGATTTTTGTAGCATGTATTTGTCAAGATCTAAAGTTTATATATTTTCTTATGAAAGAATTGTCTAAATTTATAGATGCTTGGTTGAGAATATGAATGGTGAGTATTTGATATTTTGAACGAATAGTGGATATTGATTGAGAGAAGTGGAGAATCTTCACTAACTAAGAATAGTCAAGAGAAGTTTTGGTGGCTCCTTAGTGGGTTCTAAAATAGATGAGGATAATTAATAATATTTATTTTAATTAATTAATTTTGTACGAGTTAAAAATGGGAGGGAATCATGGAGGAGTTATTATGGAGTGAGTGGCTAGTTTTTATTATTATTTGTGGAGAATAAGTGAAAATGGATTAAATTATTTATTTTAGAATAAATGGATAAGTATTAACCTAATTAACTAATAATATGAATTATTTAATTAATTAGTGGTGGCAAATGAAAAGGGAAATTAACATGAAATGAGAAAATATTGACATGGTATTAAGGATGTGATGTTAAAAGGTGGTGAGAATTAAGTGTCTACAAAAACTTCAATGCATTTATCTCTATAAGTATTCTCTCTTATATTTATGGATTGTGGAAGTATTATGTCTATTATTCAATGCTCTAGCCACTTGAATGTAGTGGATTAGGGTTAGATTAGGTTTTATGGTTTAGGGTTATGTTTAGAGTTACAATTATGGTTAAGACTGGAAATGGGATTAAGATTAGGGTTTTTGGTTATAGTAAGGGATGTAGTTAGGTTTAGGGTTAGGATTATAGTTTATCATTAGGGTTAGGAAAAGCTTAGGGTTATGATTATGGTTAATAATTCAGTGTTTAAAGTTAGGTTTATAGTTATGGATAGTCTTACGATCATGGTTAGGGTTAGAGATAGGTGTAGGAATAGGATAATGGTTTAGAATTTATTGTTAGAATTAAAGTTAGGATTAGGATTAGAGTGATAATTAGGGTGTGAGTTAGGATTAAGGTTAGATCGTGCAAAGAACTAATTAACAATACCAAAACACTATAATTAACAAAATTTAATTTATTTTTATTCACATTAGTAAAACTTACATTTATTTATATTTATTTTTATATTTATCATATTGATTATATTCTTACTCAATAAGACTTAATCAAAATATATGAGCGACTCCCTTCTAACCACCAATCTAATTAATGAGCTAAAAATATTTGATTATATTCATAATAAAATAATAAGGCTGATAAAATAAAAAGCATGGGAAATTCAAAATTAGAATCTCTATATTTATGATTTTTGAGTTCATTGAAGATAAAAAGATATGTAAAATTTGTCTCAAATATTTTTATAAAAGATATATTAAATAAAATTTAATATAAATTTTTAATTGTTGGATAAACAATATTAATATTTGGCTTAATAAAATTTATTTATTGTTATTTGTTAAGGTATGATATTGTTGTCATGAAAATTATTTAATTGATTATTCATTTTTACTTATCAAAGAATCATATATTATTATTATAATTATCTAAAATAAATATTTATGTTCTTTAAAGAAAATAAAAAAGTTAGTAAATAAAAAAATTCAAAAATTCAATTATTGACATTTTTATTGACTAAAAAAATTAACCTCTTAATACACATTTCATATTAGTCATATGAAAAAATAATATACAAACTTACATAACATAAATTTCAAGTAAGAAAGAAACACCACATATTACATAAGACATAATAGAATCAGTAGATTGAAAGATAATAACAAAATAACATTATTTTGTCAAATCATTCAATTTTTTTATCTTATATATTTTATAATAATAAATGAATATCATCCATTTTTATTTATACTACTACAAATAATATAAACAATGTCTAGTGGGTTAGTATTTGTCTTTATAATATTGTAATTATTACTTTTTAGATTTGAAAAAAATAAATGTAAGTTTTATTAATGTGAATAAAAATAAATTGTAAGTTGTGTTAATTATAGTGTTTTAGTATTGTTAATTAGTTCTTTGCATGACCTAACTCTGACTCTAACTCACACCCTAACTCTAATTCTATCCCTAACCCTAACCCTAACCCTAACAATAAATTCTAAACAATTATCTGAAGCCTAGACCTATCTCTAACTGTAACCATGGTTGTAACACTATCCATAACTATAAACCTAACTTTATACCCTGAATTATTAACCATAATCATAACCCTAAGCTTTTCCTAACCCTAATGATAAACTATAATCCTAACCATAACCCTAACTATAACCAGAGATCCTAATCTTATTCCGATTTCTAGTCTTAACCATAATTGTAACTCTAAACTTAACCCTAGAAACTATAAACCTAATCTAACCCTAATCCCAACCCTAATTCTTATAACCCTAACTTGAGCACAAAAATAAAAGTTACATATTACATGTTGGCAATGTTTCTTCTCTTATTATTAATATAAAATTGTTATATATTAAAATGGTTATTTATTACAAGTTTATATATATATATATATTGAGTGAATGTATGTATAAGATTAAAAAAATAAGCAACAATCTTATAGTCTATAATTAATTTTTTGTTTTAAATAATTGTAAAAATATCAATTATCTTTCTATTGGTTCAAATTTAGAATAGTCAATGCATTTAATTCCTTGAATCAAAATTCACCTCTATTAATGGCTTACATGACATCACTATTTTATACATCATAATAGTCATTTTCTATAGTGAGGTGACATGGTTAATTAATATGAAAATGAATTTTGGTTATAATAAAATTACATTGTTGACTCTAAAATTATTTTGTCTCTTTCAAAAGATATTTCTAACGTCACTATATCTATATATTAAGACATGCACAAATAAAAGTTAACATTCAGTTTTAGTATAAACTTGTCTTACATAGATTTCTATTACCCCTTCTCATATGCTAACTACATGTGCACCTTTATATTTTGTTTTATGTCCCAAAAATAAAAATCAATGACAATAACAATATCCTAAAAATATAATTAACTATAATTTACTAACAAATTAACACGACCTAACCATACTCACTGAATCACATAATACAACATGTCTTGTTTTTTCCCTTGTAAACATTTCAACACAATTAAAATAATTTTCGTCTTAAAAACATTTCATTTATAAATACTTACAAATTTTCTATTATTTACACTGATCAGAAAACTAACACACCCATTGAACCTTGACATCCCATTGCTAATATATTTCTTCATACCCATTTATATCATTTACATATATGTCCAAAGAATATCTATTCTAGTTTTTAAAAAATTAAACATTATTTTGCAGCACCTCATACCTAATACCCTTTTGCACTTTCACCAAGAATAACAGACAGTGTAGCAAAGTAATACCGTACAACATGTCATCTGTCAAATCTGATTTGGACAATTCTACAACTGGTTCAGATGAGCTCTGATAATTTTGGCCTAATTACTTTCACATGTTAGTTAGCCAGACTTATTTGCTCAAATGGGGGCTTTCGTTATCATATGGCGAGGTAGTAAGCGTTCAATGAATAGGGATGGATTGTTTGAAAAGTGTCTTGTAAATATCATGATAATCTGACGAGGAGGGTTAAGTGGTTATTGTCCTAGGGATCTTCGACAGAGAGATCTTGGAACATCATGTCCTCGTCATTATCTTAATCGTCTTATTTTGAAGATGGGAAATTCAATTATGAGGCTGAAACTCTGCTGTACGGTGTGGTGTCCATACTCCAAGGACTACAGTACCTAAATTTTGTTAGAGGAGAGGGGTCAGTTGTCGTGCGGATTAATTTTGTCAGCATGTAACAATTAATTTGAAACGTGGATTGACCTCTTATCTATTTATAATTAAAGTTTGGAGGTGTGACTCATTAGACAACTTGCCACATCAGCATAGCGATTGATTGGAATATCGTAGCACCTTCATTTTATTTTGAAATGTGGATTGGCCTCTTATCTATCTATAACTAGGGTTTGGAGGTGTGACTCATCATGCAACTTGCCACATCAGCACATCTATTGAAAAGTGTTGAAATTTTGACTTTTTAAATATTCAACCAAACCTTAATCATGGTACCCCTAGTAATTGAACAAAAAAATATCATTTGTTGCTTGTAGAATATCATATTTTTATTTAAAATAAAATTTATTTGCAGCCTATATGGACCAAATACCTATTGGTAACCATAAATCTTTGTTATCTCTATAGCTTTTATATTCAAAGAAATGGACCAATAGTTAACACAAAAAAACTATTTGTTATTATAAAAAATAACACATAATTATTTAAAGCACAACTTATATCAAACAAAAATGGACCAATAGTTGAACACTAATTTTTTTTGAAAATTCTTCACATTTAATAGGAACACCTTTTATATTTGTGATTGGACAAACTATTAATATGAAATACTCCAATGCTTGTACATTGCTACTCAAATAGTT